>JARHVA010004231.1:0-310000 GCA_037957365.1 Torreya grandis | reverse complement strand
GTAGTTGAATCATGCCTTAGTTGAATTTTCACAACCAAAAGTAGTTGGGGATAAATCTTGTTTACCAACTACCCACATCTATATACAATTAAGGTAATGCCATTTTAAGGATGAGTTTGTTTTTTATGTTCTTAGAATGATGTTATTGTGCATGCCATGTTAATTGTTCTCACATTATTCATGTTTTAATTGGATTGTGATTTGATTCTATGAATCAAATTAGATGTGTAGTCCATTCTTAGCCTTTAATAATTTTGATGGCCACACATGCCAACAAATTTAGGTTAATGCCTTGTTAGCTATGCAACCAATGTGTCCTTAATTCTTATGGGGTCCTTTATTTATTGATTCTCATTTTTTTCATTCATTACATGATTGGATTTGATTATGTGGGTCCCATTTCACAACTTGGTAATTTATCAATACTTACAGGGTTTAGCTTTGTTTCTCACTTTTGTCACTCTATGGCCACATGGCCTCTCCTCACTCTTTTACTACTTGTCTTGGGGATTTATGTATATGATGATTGTTCTTTCTATTATGAGGTGAAATATTTCCATGTCATAATCTTTCTTGCCTAGCCTCTAAAAAATTGTAAGGTCTACACATATTACTTAAGGGATGCAAAAAATTGATATTTTACCACATGGTTTACTCATGTTCAATCTCTTACCCAAAGGATTCATGTGGCATCATCTTGCTGACTTGCTAGCCTATAGGCATTACACTGGTATAGATATCTTTAGGATAGTGGAGTAGTGGGATTATGCTATGTGGCATCATCCTGCTAACTCACCATATCAAATCATCACTGAAATCATTACCCCACCAAGTAACCTTGAATAAAATTAGTTAAGTCTTTTGCAGAAATAGATAGGTGCCACATGGTTGTAGACAAATTTTATGAAATTAGCTAAGTGACCAAATTCTTCTTTGGATGGGGTAAAGTTGCTAGGACTATCAGGTGAATGACATGTGGAACTAGGGATTCTTTAGGTACCTAGTCTTTACAAGTATCATACTGTCAAATCCTTTGCAATTTTTTTATTACAAATTTTATTCATAAAGATTTATCCTTAAGACCCAAGTCTTTGGAACTTTTATTCCAAACCTATGTAAAATTTGGCATAGTGCATAACTTTTAATGCAATTCATGACATTTTTTAGTGAATACAAAAGACTTGAATAATTCTTGAGAGTATTTAGAAATTTTGTTCGAAACAAAATTTTTGAATAAGTTTCCTACAAACTTTCTAACAACCCACAGGCACAACATACAAAGTCACAATTAGCGACTTAGTTTTTAAAAATTAATGGCTAATAAATTCAAATAAAAAATGGCTAAGGCAAATCCAAAAAATGACTAAGTATAAAATAATCAATGTAAAAACTTATCCATTTTTCTTGATTCAAAAGTCAATTTAATCCACTTATATGAAAGTAACTAAGTTAAAAAATAAACCTTATAAACATTTAGCCATTTTGACTCAAAAGGAAGTAGAAAAAGATCGAATTGATCTAGAAAAGAAGCCACAAAACTCTAAAATAGTTATATAATTTGCATAAATATAAGGCAAAATAGTCTAAAAGGAAGTTGTTAAATATATTTCAAAACACAAGAAAAAAATAGACTAAGACTTAGTATATTCTATCACATTTATATTTTTATCTTAATTCAACCTAGATGTGAATTAGACAAGTAGCCACAATGGACTCCTTGAATTATAAGATCAAACTCCGAATAAAAATTATGGTCCTCATTTTTAGACTAAAAATGGGGTGTGTTATACAAGAAATAACAAATGGTGGCTCTTGCTTGGAAATACACTAGAGTATTTTTATAATCTAGAATCTTTGATTTCATAAGAATAAAAAGAATTAACTACAATATATCACTTAGAATAAACAAAAATTCAAAGGTACTAAAGTTTATAATAATGAGTGACATACTAAAATATAATCTTGCTAAAACCATCTATGTGTGTGATTGAGTGATTTATTCATTTTCTTTGTATTCACATACAATAATTCAAATTTACATAAGGATATAAATACATAAGGAAAAATTATTTAATAATTTATGTTAGAATTGGTTTAGGCATTGCTATGATACCATACAAGTGTTTATAGCCCTAATATAGAGACCTGTAGTCACTTTCAAAGGCTTTGCTCCACTACCAACCATGATAGAAAGCTTATGGTTGAGGCTGTCAATATTACCCTTTCAAGGAGAATTTTAGTTTTAAATTTTAGGTCAATTATTTTTAAAGGATATTTTACAATTCATTCATATAGGGTTGGGGACCAAGTCATGGCTAAAAGAAAACCAACAAGTTCATGACAATTTAAGACAAATCAAGATTGAAGTAATGCTAAAATTTTCTTTAGATATTTATTTAAGTACATTTGATGGATTAAAACAATAAAATTATTGTTCTAAAATTCAAAAATTATATTATGAATCATTGAACTTTATAGTTCAATAAATGAACAAACTATCAATAGTTCACATAATATTTTTAAATAAAATTACAATTAGTTTCTTTGAGTTCCACCTTTGATATCTTTACAATAACCATCCATTTCATTTATTTTATTAATAAGGGGATAATAGGGAAACCATATTTAGGACAAACCCAACAATTAAAATAGAGAAACAAATAAAATCAAACCTAACTTTACAATAATGGATAAGAAGGAAAGAAAAAAAAAGGACGGGAAAAGAAAAATCATTTACATAGTTCCTTTCAGGCAAGAGCATGTTTGAATTTAGTTAGACACCTAAAATATATGATTTTTAAAATGGAAAAGGAAACATCTACTTGTGTCTATGTTTTTCTTTATGTTTTAAAAACTATCTCCTAAATATTTATCAATTTTATTCTCGTGCAACTCAAGCAAACTACGACTATAAAATTATGTATTAGGTTTGTCTCTAGATCACAAAAGCATGAGGAATAGGGTTTATAAAATACCTTAGCCCATGAATTATATTACAGTGAAGGATAGGGATGGGTATTCATACCTACCAAATTTATTTGACTATCCAACCTTAAATTGGCATGTTCTTGATGGCATATAGTAGATGAGTTACTTGTTGGTTACTTTTGATTGACATGGATGTTATGGAAACATCTTATCCTTCATCTTCATTTCCAAGGAGGCATGAGAATGGTTCTTCCCATGTCAATTATCTTCTATCCTTTTCATCTCTGCCTAAGGTATACAAAGCAATGCACTGAATATGTGTATATTTAACTTTAATTTACATTAACATACCTCTTTCCTCCATGACTTTACACTTCAAGATAATGCCATTTAATTCAAATTTAAGGTTTTTTAAAGAGGGAGATGTTTAATTTTGAGTCCCTCTAATTCACTTGTTTCACATCGATAACCCACTTTATCTTTTACTTATTATTCAATCTTTCTCATTTCCAATGATGGACTAGGAGAGAGACTACTACCATCAAGTTATTTACAATCTTGAATCAACTCTTCCCATAGGATAATAATTATTCATATGCATATCATGCATCTTCCTCACCTAGTGGTTATAAATCATTGAGTTAATATTTAGGATAATTTCAAGAGACTTGTGATTCACCCTCATGAGTAGGTATTTCATCTCTAATTTGACCAAGTGTTACTAGGTTATTCAATATAGTAGATGTTTCCTCATCATCAGACTCATTTTCAATGATCTTAGGGATTATCCCATGCATTTTTTGTTGGTAAATCCATAAAATTAATAGCACATAATTATTATAAGTTTTAAAAGACACCTAACTACTAAAATCATCAAAAACATCCTATTTGTTGCATAATAAAATAACATAATTATATACATTAATAGAACAAGTAGGGTCTTCATTCCTTATAGTAGAGTTCACTTGATAGCACATCTAGGGTAATACTAAGGGCAATGTCTCATTATAAGGCATAAATTTCCTAATGCGATGACTCACATGAAAGAATATTGGAGGATTTTATGGATGAACATTTGATTATCTCAATGGGTAGGAAACATAAATACTCTAATAATGAGACATGGTTTATTCTTCAATGGTGAAAGTTCCTTGATAAATCAATGCCAAGGATGTGAGAGCTAAATGAATCCTTTAAACAAAAAACACATTAAGGGGAAATAATGTTCTAAGGTATAATTTTATGGATACTACTTTAGTCTACAAGAAAGGGTCTTTCAAACCCATATATAGTTGATGAAAGTATTGGTTGAAAGCATTCAAAGATTTGTTAGCTTCCTTATGGTGTGTAAAAAACTCATGGTATAGGGTACCTAGATTGATGATCTCTCTAAATTTTATTAGGGAAAATATTTAAAAAGTATCACTTATGGTTATATACCCATATAATTATTATATGCATCCTTATCAAAATAATAAAGAAATAAGTGACAAGCCACATATTCATGTTGGATACAAGTTCTAATGAGGACATCCTTCATTATTAGAATCCTATCATGTGTATATTTTGGAAAAAACAAATTGTTATTCTTAAGTAGGTCATGAATGGGTCCTAGCATGTTTATTGGGAAACTACATCCACCTAGCCATGCTAAGGCCATGGGACTAGCTAGATAATGATATAAAAGTGTTTTAGGCTCATTTTTTTTTTTAAAAAGAGCTTAAAATTTATATTAGACACTCCCTCTAGCACTAAACATGTTTTTATGAGTTTTTACATGCATCCAAAAATTAGTTATGGAATTGTTAATCCCTTGTCTCTCCTAAAAGGAGGAGATCTCAAAAATAAAATACCTCCCCAAGGTCTAAATGTACTAGGTCCTAGTATGATTGTCTTCACTTAGTTGTTTGATGTGAGTTATTACATGTAAGGGGACATGTTGGTGAAACTAAATCTAGATGATGGATTAAGCTATAAATACTTTGAGGCTCGATTGGTCCACCATTAATCTAATCAATAGTGTTTAAATGATGATGGACGATAGTCAATAATAATGATTAAACATTAAATATAGATTGCTATTAATCCTAAACTAACACTCTAATAAAAAAAGGGAAAAAGAAAGAAGGGCAGGGAGGAAGAGAAGAAATGACCTACTACTATAGAGATGAAACTATAGCATCCAATTGAGAAAATTTCATAGAAACCAGTCCTTAGTTGAGTTAGACATAACACAACTCTATCTAAAGGATGGTGTGAGATTATGGGAAAGATTTGTTGTGATTAAAGGAGGATATAACCACCATAAATATGCATAGAAGATGAGCATTTGACTACATAATGAATTGAATATCAAAATATTTCTTGTTGATTAATAATGATAAGATTTATAATAGTGATTCATCTACAGACTTCATTTTCATAATACTAAGAAAAATACTAAAATAAAAAATCACAAAAAATGTTTGGTCTACTAAATATGGAGAATCCAAGCATATCTATTTCACTATTCTATTTCTAAAATAAAAAATAGCCTAGACTAAGCATCACCTGCTCAATCCTAAAAGGACTAGACTTTATTACATTGAAAATTTGATCTTATATAGGCACATGGGCTTGAGGAGCTCTAACTCAATCAATTTTTCACACTAATGGGGTATTTACAAACATTCATTATTGATTGAGAGAATGTGGTTGAGTAGGTATCTTGAAATCTTTGATAGATTGAAGGCATGCCTAAGATTTTTGTAGTTAAACCATACCTAAATTAAATTATGATAACTGAAAGCAATTAGAACTACATCATAATTTCCAACTACGCACATCTCTACATAATTAATACCCCACCTTTTTAAGGTTAAGTTTGTCTTTTAGGTTCTTCACATGATCCTACTATGCACACCATGCTAATTATTCATACCTTATTCATGATTTAGTTGGACTACGATTTGATTCTATGAATCAAATTAGATGTCCAATCTATTCTTGGCCTTTGAAAAAAATTTAAGATCATATGGGCCTTCAAATTTAGGCTAATTCTTTATTGGCTGCATAGTTAATGTGTCCTTAGTTCTGACAGGGTCCTTGCCACACAACTTTTCCTTTCTTTTCCTTCATTATGTAATTGGATTTTCTTGTGTGGGTCCCATTTCACCACTTGGAAAATTGTCAATACACATGAGATTTAGATTTGTCACTTAATTTTATCATTTCATGGCCACATGGCCTCTCCTCGCTCTTTCACATCTCTAGGATAAAAAAGTAGTAGGATGATTTCATGTGGCATCATATCATTGACTCACTATATTAGAGACATTTCACTAGTGTGTACAACTCTGATATAGCAGAGTAAAATTATTATTCCATGCAACATCATCCCACCAACCCACCAACCTAGAGCATTATTGATGTCATTGCCTCATTTTAAAACCTTGAAGAAAACCAACTAAGCCTTTTGAAGTGGAAAGGTACCATATGGTTGTGGGTAAATTTTGTGAAGTCATCTAAGTGTCAAAAGTCTTATTTGGATGGGGTAAAGTTTTTAGGACTATTGAGTGAATGACATGTGACATCAGGTTATTTTTTAGGTACTTAATATTCATAATCCTCATACTATCTTAGCCTTCACAATTTTTTTGGTTAGAACTTTTGTTTGTGAATATTTATCCTGAAGACCCAAGTATTTATAACTTTTATTTAGAACCTATGTAAAATCCACCCTCATACATAACTCTGATGTAATTCATGACATTTTTCCCTAAGATAAAATAATTATTGAGAGTCATCAAAAAATTTATTCAGAACAAAATTTCTAACTAAGTTTCCTACACTCTTTCTAATAACCTATGGGAACAACATGAAAAGGCACAATTAGCGAATCAATTTTTAAAAAGAAATGGCTAAGAAATTCAAATAAAAAATGGCCAAGGCAAAATTCAAAAATAAATAAGTATAAAATGAATTGATACATATAATTATCCATTTTTTTAATTCAAAAGTTAATTTAATCCATTTATATGAAAGCAACTAAGTTAAAAATTAAAAAATTCAAACATTTAGCCATTTTGACACAAAAGGAAGCAAAAATGGACCAAATTACTTAGGAAAATAAGCCATAAAAGATTTGAAATAATTAGATAATTTTCATAAATACAAGGTGAAATAGTGTAAAAGGAAGCTATAAAATGTATTTTAAAACACAAGAAAATAAAATAGACTAAGACTTAGTAGATTCATGCACATTCAGATTTTTATCTTAATGCAACCTAGATGTGAATTAGACAAGAAACAATAATGGAATCCTTGAAGTATAAGATTAGAATCCAAAGCAAAAAAAGGGTCTCCATTTTTAGACTAAAAATAGGGCATGTTGTGTAAGGAAAAAAAATATGATCATAATATTCTCTCAGATTTTTGAATAATTACATTCATATATCAAAAAATTGTCTCCTTTAATGTAATCCTAATCTAGTCTCAATACCTATAAAAAAAATTAAATATAAAATGATATGTGCATAGTTATTATCGTATCCCCCATTGATGGTTTAAAATACATATTATTTATAAGAAGTAGGGTTCAGTTTAGTACATCATATTTATGACATTTGATTTCTTGTGTACCTTATGGATAAGTGAAATTGTGCTAAAATCATGGCTAATGTTGGTTATATTTTAAAATGTGTTTGAATCATGATCAATTATGTTATATTAAATAATGGTATATTTATGATGGTATTTATACACTTATATGATATTTACAAGATGCATTAATTTTTTATGGTTATTTCATTATGTTACACATCATGCTATTGGAAAATTCTATGGGTGCCTTAATTTTGTAGGAAAATGTTATAAAAATAGGATGGGAATAATGGAGTAATATGTAACCATATAAAATCACAAACATTTCCTATCCAATTTCGTGAATACCTTACATTATCCCTCATTATTCCTACAATCCCCTTGCAATCATGTGCCTAGGACCCATGTCACGTCAGTGGACACACAACTAAATTATTAAATTATATTCCTTCCCTAAGTTACCTCTTTACTAATTTATTGGGAAATTTTAGATTTATAATATGATTAAGAATATTAAGTTTCAAAAATTTCACTCCCCTCTTCTTTTTTTGTGCCTAGTGAATGAGGCTATGAACCATGGGCCATAGTTTTTTTCTCAAAGTTTTTCAAATACATTTATGCAACTTGGATTAAGGTTAATATATAATTCAACACTTAATGATGTACACATGTTACTATTCATTTTTATTTGATGGAATAACCCATCTCCATTCTCCTTCACGATATTTTCCTACACTTCTCACTCATATAATTATATGCAAGGAGAGGAGGATTAGAGAAAGGATCATGAATAGGAAGAGGAAGATCCAAAACCAATATGAGGATACCTAGGTTCAATTTTTAAGCCATTTTTTTTCCTTTTTTTTTACATTATATATTTTATGGGTCTACAAATATGATTTAGATCCAATTTAATCCTATTTTATTTTTATTTTTTTATGAAACTTATTTTTCATTTTTATTGTCAAAATTATGGATTTATTTATTTATTTGTTTGAAAGAAAAAATATTTTTTGGTAATTTTGTAACATTCCAGTTCTATTTTATTTGTTTGAAAGTTACTTCAATAATTGTATCAAAACATGCTTATGTATGGAATTAAAAATGATGACACTATTTTGAGATTGGGTACTTTGGGAAGGATAAATGGTTACTTTCCTATTTATAAGAGATGTATTTTAGGTTCTAGGGATTTGCTTGAAGGATGAATCCTTTCATCACTTTATAATTTTTGGGGGAAAAGGGATCTATGGATAAGAATTATATAATATTAAAAATTAATATGGAGATCTATGTTGAAATCCCCTTCTTCTCCTCCCCCATACTTACTTTGGGGGTTGTTTTCCATTTTAATTATTGTTACTAATGCATGGATAGAATATTGGGTACCCTATTAGGCCCATAAATTTCCTTCACCATTTAGGATTCCTCAAAATAATAAAGAATGTGTAACATGCTCCAATAAAATTTAAAGGCAATTTTGTGGGTGTTCTTACATAATTCCAACCTACACAAGGATTCCATAAGGTTAATCATCAACCAATTGTGTTTGTAAATAAGGACGCATATTAATGGATTTCTAAACTTTTATGGTTAAATACTATGGAGAAAATAGCTACATATATCTTAAAGTCACCAAGCCTAAAAGGGATAACTTATATATACAAGTGTTTTCCCTTACATAGCTAGGAATGAAGATCATAGGCCTGATATCCTGATAAAGAGATATGACACACAAGTTTAAACTACCAATTTTCCATTCTATATCTAAGTGTAAACATTCCAATGTTGTAGTATCATCAAGTAAAATGATGTTATTTGAGTATTCATCTTTATAAATGAAAAAAAATGTAGAGTTAGTAGACTTTTAATGGTGAAAAGAATGAATACCAAGTATGAAATATTTACCTTCTCTCTTAGGAGAATAGATGAAAGGGTGAATAAATATTGAATGGTATAATAAGAAAATATGTCTTTTATATTTTCTAGGTAAGGGTTTGTCTATAGTCCTGAGTTAACTTTTAATGGGTAGAAATTATTTGTCATATTTCTATGAGATGCATATTGAGATAAATTAAATATTGATGAGAAAAAATTATCATTCACAAGTGTTCAAGTTATCAAATGGTCATTTAATTAGTAAAATTATGAATAAAATTAGTCCTAATAGCCCAAAAATGGAAATTTGTAGTTATAATTATGTTCAATTATAAAATGTAAAATTATAGGGGAGTGATAGATCACCAAGAATATGAGATCCATGTAAATAATATAATTGAAACATGGTGACTTTAAATAAGTTTATATAATGCATAATATATCACATGAGGTAGAAGGAATGATCGACAATTTATGAAGTGAAAAAAAAAATCATTGTTAACACTAAAAGGTCATATATCAGTTATGGCTCCAATATCGATCAAGAGAGTACACAAGAATATGAGATCCATGTAAATAATATAATTGAAACATGGTAAATTTAAATAATTTTATATAATGCATAATGTGGATCACAATTTTATATTTCAAATTATTAAATTTTTTTCATTATAAGGATTATAATTGTATTTAATATTTATATTGTAACAATACAACATCAAAATATGAAAATTCATGAAACATATTGTATAAAACATTCATAATACAATTAGTAATGAAATCAAAACTACCGATAAAATTATTATACCTATTATTTATTCATAGGGTAAAAAGGCAATATATTCATAGGCTAAAGGGTAAAAATTAATAAAACATGTGACAAAAAATCCACTACAAGGCTATATTATTTGGTGATTATAACATCAAAATAATTAAACCTTGGTAAAATCATGCTTGTCTTGAGATAAAATAATATAAATATTGTGAAATAGTGTCATGTATTTTTGTGTTGCATACTTGTCTATTAAATCCATCCACCAATCTATGAATTCGACACATGGAATGTCATCAAGAAGAAGAAAACTATCTTCACCCAAAAATGTGCATGTCATGTTGTGATCCCTCACCAACTAATCATATTTTTATAGATAGGAGGTGAATATTTATTCAATGTGTTAACATTTATAGGGTTGTCCTTTGTATTTTCTAATCAAAGTGTATTCATCAATCTCCCCTTATGGCAATCTCCATTTTCATGAACCATAGGAAAACCATACATGGGGGGACTATAGGATATTTTTTTTAGTGGAAGTTCAATATTGGTATCAATATTAGAGGTAATTGGATAGATATGTATGTAAAAATAAACTATATAATGATAAAGGAAATAAATAGGACATGAGGAGAAATTTTTTGTGTTCTCTATGAAAATTATATCCAATTTATAGATTGATTGAAGTGTTTAATAGGATAATGATATAAAAATGAAACATTATCTAGGATCCATCATAAATAAGTGTGAAGTAACATATCACATGAGGAAGGAATGATTGAAAATTTATGAAGTAAAAAAAATCATTGTTAACACTAAAAGGTCATATATCAGTTATGGCTCCAATATCGATCAAGAGAGTACACAAGAATATGAGATCCATGTAAATAATATAATTGAAACATGTTAGCTTTAAATAAGTTTATATAATGCATAATGTGGATCATAATTTTATTTTTCAAATTATTAAATGTTTTTCATTATAAGGATTATAATTGTATTTAATATTTATATTGTAACAATGCAACATCAAACTATGAAAATTCATGAAACATATTGTATAAAACATTCATAATACAATCAGTAATGAAATCAAAATTACTGATAAAAGTATTATACCTATTATTTATTCATAGGGTAAAAATTCAATATATTCATAGGCTAAAGGGTAAAAATTAATAAAACATGTGACAAAAAATCCACTACAAGGCTATATTATTTGGTGATTATAATATCAAAATCATTAAACCTTGGTAACACCATGCTTGTCTTGAGATAAAATAATATAAATATTGTGAAATGGTGTCATATATTTTTGTGTTGTATACTTGTCTATTAAATCCATCCACCAATCCATAAATTCAACACATGGAATGTCATCAAGAAGAAGAAAACTATCTTCTCCCAAAAATGTGAATGTCATGTTATGATCCCTCACCAACTAATCATATTTTTATAGATAGGAGGCCAATATTTATTCAATGTGTTAACATTTATGGGGTTTTCATTTGTATTTTGTATTCTAAGTGTATTCATAAATATCCCCTTATGGCAATCTCCATTTTCATGAACCATAGGAAAACCATACATCGGGGACTATAGGATATTTTTTTTAGTGGAAGGTCAATATTGGTATCAATATTAGATGTAATTGGATAGATATGTAGGTAAAAATAAACAAAGTAAATGATAAATTAAATAAATAGAATGTGAGGA
The DNA here is from genome assembly GCA_037957365.1 of Torreya grandis. NCBI lineage: Eukaryota > Viridiplantae > Streptophyta > Pinopsida > Cupressales > Taxaceae > Torreya > Torreya grandis. Next base: position 298,125 of record JARHVA010004231.1, on the reverse strand, counting down.
TAACATTTTTGTGTTCTCTATGAAAATTATATCCAATTTATAGATTGATGGAAGCATTTAATAGAATAATGATAGAAAAATGAAACATTATCTAGGATCCATCATAAAAAAAGTGTGAAGTAACATATCACATGAGGGAGAAGGAATGATCAAAAATTTATGAATTAAAAAAAATCATTGTTCACACTAAAAGGTCATATATCAGTTATGGCTCCAATATCGATCAAGAGAGTACACAAGAATATGAGATCCATGTAAATAATATAATTGAAACATGGTAGCTTTAAATAAGTTTATATAATGCATAATGTGGATCATAATTTTATTTTTTCAAATTATTAAATTTTTTTTCATTATAAGGATCATAATTGTATTTTATATTTATATTGTAACAATACAACATCAAAATTTGAAAATTCATGAAACATATTGTATAAAACATTCATAATACAATTAGTAATGAAATCAAAAATACCAATAAAATTATTATACCTATTATTTATTCATAGGATAAAAAGGCAATATATTCATAGGCTAAAGGGTAAAAATTAATAAAACATGTGACATAAAATCCACTACAAGGCTATATTATTTGGTGATTATAACATCAAAATCATTAAACCTTGGTAACACCATGCTTGTCTTGAGATAAAATAATATAAATATTGTGAAATAGTGTCATATATTTTTGTGTTTCATACTTGTCTATTAAATCCATCCACCAATCCATGAATTCAACACATGGAATGTCATCAAGAAGAAGAAAACTATCTTCACCCAAAAATGTGCATGTCATGTTGTGATCCCTCACCAACTAATCATATTTTTATAGATAAGAGGCTGATATTTATTCAATGTGTTAACATTTATGGGGTTATCCTTTGTATTTTCTAATCCAAGTTTATTCATCAATCTCCCCCTATGGCAATCTCAATTTTCATGAACCATAGGAAAACCATACATGGGGGACTATAGGATATCTTTTCTAGTGGAAGGTCAATCTTGGTATCAATATTAGAGGTAATTGGATAGATATGTAGGTAAAAATAAACTAACTATAATGATAAAGGAAATAAGTAAGACGCGAGGAGAAAATTTTTGTGTTCTCTATGAAAATTATATCCAATTTATAGATTGATTGAAGTGTTTAATAGGATAATGATAGAAAAATGAAACATTATCTAGGATCCATCATAAAAAAGTGTGAAGTAATATATCACATGAGGGAGAAGAAATGATCAACAATTTATGAAGTAAAAAAAATCATTGTTAACACTAAAAGGTCATATATCAGTTATGGCTCCAATATCGATCAAGAGAGTACACAATTATTATTGTCTACATTTGAAATCCAAACATGAAAAAATTATTACAATCATATTGAACGTGAATTAAAAAAATTATATCATGTCATCAAACTTGGATGTGACTCAAATACCCCATGGATAGATTTGGTAAAAGTAATTTTTAATAATCTACAAAATAAAATAGATTTGGTTGTACATGTTTTAATGCATTTAGATCCATAAGAGAAACATCAAGAAATAAAGTTTTTTGAATGATAATTAGGAACTATTTAGATTTTTTAAAAATATAATGTAGTGTTTTGATAATGCATACATTTAGGAATGTGTAATATACACAATAAGTACTAAGTATCTAAGGGATAAAGAGAACATATCATGTGTATGACTCTATTTTAGACAATGGAAATGATAAGGAATCATCATAGGGATGTCTTGGAAGTTTGTTATGTGTTTGATCTATGCTTTGATTATTTTGGTATTCCATATATTTTCATCAATAACATTGATGCTAATGTTTGTTTATGATGTAGGTGTCCAGTGAGAGGTATGCACAAGAATGACTCCTACTTTAGACTAGGATTTTGCTATCCCCTTTATGACTATTTTGTGCTTCCAATTATGTTTGCATGTGTGCTAGATATAGGGACTATAAAATCCTAGTTATTTTGCATAAAACTTATTTTGAATTAATAAAAAGGGGTTAATACTGTGAGTTGATCTATTCTTAGAAACCATGTTGTTGTTCAGTGATACCTACATAGCTAGTAATCCTAAGAGGGCCTTAGACTCACATATAGTTCTCCATCCTATACATGTGTGTAGAATTATAAAAGTATAAATATATGTTATTTCTCCTAGTAACCCTTGATATAAGTGATGTAATAGTATATTTGACCTTTTTAATGCTTTAGATATGTGATTTAGTGTTTAAGTGCAATTTGATAACTTGAAATGAATAGTACTTTCTTATTAGAGAGTTACCTTATCAAATTGGAAGGAATTTTTAATTAGACCATAGCTTATTTATATATAAGAACATTTAGACTTTGAATTAGAACCTAGTGACATGTGAAAACCCAAAAATATGATGGGAAAAGAGGGCTAAAAACATTGTCATAAAGTGAAAGATACAATAAAGGATAAAAATATAAGCCTGGATAGTTGTGTTAAATTTGAACACTAACATCAACAATAGTATCCAAGATATATGAAAGTGTTTAGGGGAAGAAACATGTAGAAAAAAATTAAAATATTTGGGTATCAATGTAATACATTAGATAAAGATAAATAGACATAAAAAATAGTCCTAAGGGGTATGTAAAACAAGTGAAACAAGGTAGAACCAAAGAGGTCCATGAGAAACCACATTAATAGATACCTAATTATTAGTAAAAAGGTATATACATACAAGAAGAATATAAATATATGTACTTGTACCAAAATGGGTGTCTACTTTTTCCCCATTTGATCTAGTAATGAAATAAATATTGAAATTACTATTTTAAAGGGAAATAAAATCCATATCGTGGTGTGGACAACACACCTCATCTTTGTTCAAGTTGTTATTCAATATTTTGTCCTTTTAACATTACCTAAAACAAAGGATATGAAAAAAGTTAAATCAAAATATATAATTTTTATGTATGCAATAATAAAAAATTATCCTAAATAAAGGGTATAGATATATACACGTGTGTAGGTATTGTGTAGTAACTAGGTCTAGAGTGATATAAACTAGAGAAGTAAACAGGGGACTTGCAACCTCCCCTATCTTCTACTTAGGAAGATGAGTGAGTATAAAATTAGTAACTTGTGTTTAATTATGGTGGTTTTGTACCTAGATTAGGAAGATTTTGGAGGTTATCATGCCTCCAGCCTGAAATAGGAAGAGTGGTGCTTCATTAATCAAGAGTATCATTTCCTAATGAGCATAACTCAAGTGAAATATATATATATATATATATATATATATATGTAATCAAGTTAACCTATAAAAACTTTTGATGAGACTAGATGATTCAATCCCTCCAATCACAACAAAAATAAAAACCAACCACTCTAGATAGGTAAGGCTTAATATAGTTAGTGAATTTTTCAATAGGGGTATTGGTATGTTGGGTTATCAATACATGATTTTTTTTTTGGTAATAGTTATTTTAAAAAAATTGGAATTTTAATACTTATTTGGATTTTTCCATATTAGGCACATGTTGCATAGCATATGCACCTTAGATATGTCTAATGCTAAAACTATCTATAATAAATGGTACCAATGTATAAGATTTTTGTCACACTGAATCTAAATCATGTACCATGTATTTATTCCAATTTGGAAACTATATAAGTGTGGAAAACATATATGGAGGAATATGAAACTTAATTAAGTACCTATGTGGAGGATATATCTCTAAACATACCCCCATTATAATCTAAATATACTAAGTAATATGAAACTTGAATTAAGTACCCATGTGGAGGACATGTTTATAAACATGCCCTAGTTATAATTTGGAAATGTTGAATGTTGAATGAGTGTGGAGACCATGCTTCCAAAGCATGCTCCCACTAAATCCAAAGAGTGTGTAAACTATATTTTTATTATGTAGAACATGTTTATAAACATTAAACTAATAAGATGCCCCTAATTTTTGGAGGAGATAATATAGTTCTCAATGGTAATCTCCTCTTAAAAGGAATAACTAAGAAATTACTTGATAACATTTGACTTAGTAATATTATGATAGTGTTGTGGCCAAAAATGTGTAACATTGTTTTTGGTAGTATATGGAATTTTTTAGAGTAGTTATGCATAGAAATTTTTTGGTAGGTTCTGATAGTGTTTGAAATTTAAATTTAGCTATACTATGGAAGGGATTATTTTATATATCTTGATGCAAATTGTAGTTTTGATTTTAGATACCTTGGGCTCAAGATATGTTGATTTAAATTTGTGTCAAAGTGGTATAATAGGTGGATTGTAATAGAATTTTCAAATTATTTTCATTTTGAATTTTTTTCTATTTTGAGTTATGAGTCTAGATAACAACAATGCCATGTGGAAGACATCCTCACCTGATGTGCTTTGGAGTGCCTTAACCAGTCAAGATTTTTCTAAATTGGTAAGTAACTTTATGACAATTTATTAGTATTTATTTTTTTAAAATTTTATATTTTGTGTCTATTTAATTTTTTTTTCATAGGATATAAAATTATTTCATTGACATCATGGATGCTTGCTTTAGAATATTGATGCAAATATCCACTTCCAGAAAATATTATTGAATGTTTTCATTTAGTGTAGATATTAGTGTCTAACACTTATGTCTAGTATGGATGCTAGCATCTAACACTAATGTATTTAAATTTTATGTTAAATTTTTTTATATTTACATCATGTTATTATACCCCAAAGATCACTCACGTGAGGATTATGTCCCTTGAAACCTGCTAGAACTCGTCAAATCATCCAAAACCAATTTTAAAATTTAAATTTCTTGGTTTTGGAAAGAAAGTCAAAAACATATCTAAATGAAATATAAACCACATATTAATCCTATTTAATACTTATTATTAATAAATTAATACCTATAAGACCTCCTAAAACCAAAAATTAACACATTTTAGTTATGTACAATGAGGCACCTGCATCAGTCAGGTTGGAGTATTTATTTTATTATCAATTTTGTTAATTAATTTATTTATTATAATATATATTTATTTTTTTACAATAATATTTTTTATTCAAAATATTATACAATAAAATTTGTAAAAATAATGCATATATATTTTCTATCTTTGCATTGAAAAATTATTTTATTATTTTAGTTGCATTTATAAAAAGTAGATATTTGAGAAAAATATATTTCATATTAGATCAAATGTAGATAATTAAATTTTTTAATTTAGTTACATCCAAAAAACCTTTAAATTTCCATTTTTTAGCATAAAAAATTATGATGCATAACACAAATAATAAACTTGCATACCAAAAACTAATAAAAAGGAAAAAGAAAAAAAAATGCATTTAAAGTCATTTTATCTCTTTGTATGTTAATTAAATCCATATAAATTCATATATTATAATCATAAATTATCACTAATTTAGTTTCGCATCAGTATAATTACATATATGACTTAAAAAAACCAAAAGCCAAAAAAACTTTCATTTATCTTTGCATCTATAAACTTGGACTTAACATTTATAAATTACATTGCACATAAAAAATATGAGTGTAGGTTTAGTTTTACATTTGAATATTTAGATTTCAAAGTGAACATTATCATCTCATTCCATTTGTATCAAAACATTAAAATAAAAACACTCATTCTAGCAAACTTAGATAGATTTATGCACTTTTAAAATCAAGAAAAGTACATAAAATAACAGTTGCATTATTTAATTTAGATTCAGGTTTGGTTAACATTGCATGAATAAATACAATAAGAAAAGAAAACAAATAAAATAATTTAATTTATTTCCTTTTATTAATTTAATTTTTATTAGTAGTGATCTGAAAACTGAAAATGCAAGTGTCGCAAAATCGAATAACACTTGTCGCATTTAAAAGATATACTATTTTCTCAACTTTTCCATTTAATTTTGTATAAAGAAATTAAAACAAGAATTAAAATAAATGGCAGATAAAATCAAAAGAATTCACTAGCAAATTGATAATGGAGTTCAGCTTCAATAGCCTATGTCTTCGGGTCCATTCGAAGTGAGGACCGTTTCCATTAATTTTGTGCAATGAATGGCTTCCAAAATCAATACAAGTTTTCAATTCACCTTCTCTAGTCTCTAATTTTCTATAAAAACATCTCTCAGACCTGATATTAATGGCCTAAGGTTGTACAAAGCTTAATTAATTCTCTAACCTTCTTAAATCTTTTACGCAGTTGGCTGAGTAATACCCTTCAAATGGAATTTTGTTCCTTATATAACACTTCGACCCCCATAGCATAAGTGGTCAAGGCTAATCCTTTTGCATGGGAGGTGTTGGTTTCAAGGCATCATCCTTCCCTTTATCACTTTAACTCTTATCCTTTTATCCCATATTTACTATTTTAAAATGGATTGCATGTTTTTTAAGGGTTGGCGGCTTCCTTGATGAATGCCAACGTCCCTTTTGGGGAAGACTTAGGTGCAAGGTTTAGCATGACACTTAAATTAGGCCACCATTGGAGAATGAGAGTTAACCCATGGTCTTGGTATAGTTTGTACATGATGAAGGATGACATGGCAGGTTAACTTGGTGGTTTGTGGCTCTACCACATGGTGGTTTGAAAAGTCTTATTACAAAGTGTAAAACCATTATCCCACATTGGTGGGGTTTGAGTAGGATTTGTAACTTAAATAAAATGTTGCATAAAATAATACATGAATAATAAGAGGCCAAGGCACCCCTCCACAAGAGTGTGTCGACCCTCGCTAAGGGCCCCCAGTGAGTAAATAGCGGGGCCCATGAATCCTCATATGACCACCTGTCAAAGACTAGAGGCTAAATACAAACACCAAACCAATTTTTTTTTAATTCATATTACCATGTTTTAAATTGTTATTGGACCACTTGGTGTATTTGAATGATGCCAGGTCACTTTTTGACACCCATTATTCACTTATCACAAGAATACTTTAGCAAGTTATATCTCGAGCATCTAGACTTCGTTTGGTGTTCTAGAAGAAGCGTCAAAAAGATCTCAATGAATTATTCAATGTGAAAATGGTTCAACCATAATTTTAAGAATTTAAAAATGGAATGGTAAATAGATCCACCTGGGTCAAGTAGTGTTGTCTTATTTTCATTACAGAAAGCCTTATCATAAACACAAACAATCCCAAGCAATGCCCTGCTCAAACATGAACAAACCCAAAAAAACCTTGCTAAACACAACACTTAACTAAAAATTCATAAAGTACACATTTTAAAAATAAAATAAAAAGCTAAAAAATAGGCCTAAACAAATAAAGAAAGCAATCTTTCAAAAAAATATGAACAATAAATTATCTCATTCTTGAATGACACTTTCAAAACAAAATCATTTTCATAGAGTAGGAATGTTTCCTAGAGTGCCAACCCCTTTACCAATGAGAAAAATCCAAAGTGACATATAATTTGACCTTTGGTTATAATTATTTATCTCTAATATTATTCCTAACCTTGTCATTATTTAATTGAATACACTTAATTAGTAAACCCAACAAATATAAACCCAATTAGTAAGATAAATCCATCTTCTAGCCCATCAAGCCAATAACTTACACACACACACACACACATATTTAATCCTCTAGTCTAACTACATCATATTTCATTAATTTTGTGGATGACATTGTCTTGGAAAAACCAACCTTATAGAGCAAGCCAAATCCATAGATTCTTTTAGCTTAACATTTCCATTTTCTTAAAGCCTAATGTAGACCAAGAAATTCACTACCTTATCCTCATTCACTTTGAAGGTTCTTTGAGAATTATCACATATAAATTATCTACACTTATTAATAAATTTGATTTAGGTGAACTATTTTTATATTCACATAAAAACCCTTTGGTGCTTACTACTAAAAAACCTCTACTAGTAATACACCCTAACTAACCAACCCTTTTATCTATCCCTATTAAAATTCCTCAACCAAACTAACCCAACAAACCAAATCAATATACCTCTCATCACATCATCATTTTCATTGGTTTTGCATTTATACCTTGTTAAGTTGAGTATATAAAGGTTATCATGTTTTTTACACGTGTACAAAGCATGGTTTTTATCTACTTTATAATAGTTTTGGTGTTGTTCTCTAATAATGGATTTATGATCAAAATTTGGACCAATAAATAAACAATAATATATATGTCTAATTTGGTTTAAAAACTCATTATAATGATCCCAATTTTATTGAAATCAACAAAAATAATGAGGATCATACTAACAAGCATTGGGTCAAGAAGGATAAAGATATCTAGATTGGAGTCTAGGAAGGCATTTATTAATCTCAACTAGGGAAAAGGGCTGATGGATTTCACAAATACTATTTTTTAAATGAGGAAGAGGAGGATGTTATAAGGAACTTCACTTTATAGGTGAGGATAAATTCACTTTATTAGATATTCTTGTTATAATAATAATGATAGTTTTCTTAGAATCTTAAGTGTTGAGACACCATAATCAATAACATTTCTATTTTTATACTTTAAAATCATCTGATTTCTAAGATTTGTTTAGGAAGGTTCAAATTTTGTTATAATTAAATATTGAAGTTTGGCTTGATCTAAGTATTCCTCCAATGATTTAAAATAAAGAGTTTTCATGATATATTGTAATTTGGCATTTAATTCATTGATGAAAATCTAAAATAGATTATCTTTCATCATATTATGTTTGGTTTTGTTGGGTAAATATTTCCAATGCTTGATAAAATCTTTGATATTATCATTATTTGATTATTTATAACTGATAAAGTGAGCTAAGTTTTTTTTATGAAAATAATTAGATCGAAACTATTGAATCAATGTATTAACTAAGTCTTCAAAGCTTTAAATTCAATAATAATTTAGTTTATTTTAACATTCTAAAGCATCATCATCCATAACTTCAACCCCATATTAGTGATAGTCACAAATCCTATCTTTGTAGTTCACCCCCCACCTATTTACATTGTTCTTGTAGCTCTAATACCTCCACCTTTTATCTCCACTCCCCTTGCATCTCAAGTGACTCCACCCTTCATTCCTACCACTTAAACTATAACAATAAGTCCATTACATCCAGTTCAAACAAGTCAAGTGGACACTCAAGGTCCCCCTTTAGTGGATACTCAAGTTTACACTCCACTTTCCTTCCTACAATTTCACTCCCTCCTTCCATTCCATTTACAATTCCTTCCATTCTATCTCCATTTATTTCTAACACAACTCAATAATATATATCCATAGACTCAATCATCTTAACTTCAATTCTACTAGCCATCCTAACTCCTAGGATAAGTACTATTTCATCTTCATCCCATTTCATCTTTCCTACCTTACCACCCCTAAGTTGTCAAACCTATTTAATTAACTCATTTGATGCTTTGGCCTCCACACTTACACTAGTCCCTATGTTTTGAGTCTTTATGTCTACTCCCCCATTAATATCACTTCCATCTCCTACACCTGTAGTAGACACATTTGTTCTCATTATCCCCACCTCTCACACTTCCATAGTTTCCCAACTCATTCATTGGATATAGGTGAAAATCAGGTTCTTGATGTAAATGTAGACTTTCAACCTATAGATGGAGATGAAATTTCACATACATCTATTGATCAAGCAGTTTTAACATCAACACAAGATTTAACACTTATCACCATGCCTACCAGTGTAGTAGCTTAAAATATAGATTCTCAAGTGATAGTGTCTACACAACAAGTTATTACCTTGAGTTGGCTATCACAAATAGTGGGGAAGAAATACAAGTAAATGATTTCCCCAAGTATACTAGATTTTTGTCTTTTATACACATGGAATAAATCCAAGACTTCTCCCTAAACCTTCTCGATAATATTATGTGACTCAATAGGGGAAAGATATGTGAATATTTTGGTTCCCCCACTACATAAATAGAAAGATCTAGTGGTGGGGGACTATCAGGTGTCAAAGATTCACCTTAGACATCCTATGAGGGAGGGGCTGAAACATGACATTTAATCTAGCATCAAATCCATCTTTGAGAAAATAGATAGTGACAAGGTCACTAAGGATGAGTTAAAAAACAAGGTTGAACAACTTATGACTATACTAAATAAATTCATAGAGACCACTGGTACATTAACATAAATTAAACTAGCACAACCATTCCCTAAGATCACAGATCAAGAAACACTTGATGTGGTGATACAAATATCAAGTATGGGAAGGGCCAACAAATAATGGTCAGAGGAGATCATCTCCAAATTAAATAATATCATTGATATAATAATGTACCATTATATATTTTTGAGGGAAAGAAAGGTCACATTAAGAGAACTAGTTAATAAATATGAGGGAGAGATAGAAAGTTTGAATCTTTACTATCCCAAATTGATAGTTATAGACTCGATTGAATTAGACATCATCCTTGTTAAAAAGATACTAAAAATGGTGGAGAGAAAAAGGAATTATATAGAGCTACATAATTTAGAATAAAGTTGCTCAAATATGCTACACATAAGGCCAAAGTTACCCATGTCAAGGCCATTGACATGTTATATGACATAATTATTGTTGAGTAAATTGTCATGTAAGACAACAAATTATGAAGATAACCTCCTTTTAGTAGAAGAGGTTTAGACAAAACTTAAAGAATTGATAGAAAAGGAATCTGCTAAGGATACAATCTTTACTTTGAGCTCTATCCACCATTACATCAAGTATCATAAAATGTTGTATCATATGGATATAGATATTTAAGAAATCAGGACTTTGAGGAGAGAATTTTTTAACACACCAGTAGATTGTGAGATTACCAACCTTTATTATTTTTGTGAAGATGAGGAGAGAATCTAGGAGATTTTCAAGGCTTTTGATGCATATGTTCAGAAATTATAGGTTGAGAAATATAAAGAGGCAGAGGAAGTATTGAAAATTGATTAATTATTTATGTTAAAAAAATTCTCATATATTATATTTTAATTATTATAAAAACATTGTAAAGTTACAAAAACATATCTTTTAAATTGTAGCTATCTTTAATTACAACTATTTTTGAGAAAGAGCCATTTGCATTTTACACTTTCTATTTTAAAAGGCTAGAAATTGTAAAAATTAGACTTACAAATTACACTTTTCATTTTGATAAGTTTTAATTAATTAATTTTTAAATGCATGTATGTGGAATTTGTAATTCCAATTTTGGCAAAGTGGTATGACTAAGGTGTAAAAGTCTCAATCAAAAATTTCAACTTAAGGTTTTAAAAAAACGTAACTTGAGTTATCTTAAAGTTATTTTTTATTTAAACATGAGTTTCACTTTAGTGCCCGATTTATATGAAGAGCCATTTGTAGTTGCATGAAGATGATGCAAGGCATTGCATGAACTTTTCCCATGTCTATCCATGCCACACCAAGTTGAAGATCATGGCCAGCTCTTGCATGCTCTCTTCCAACCCATTTTACCAAGACAAAGGATGCCACAAGCTAGAGACCATGTTTCTTTTTACATGAAGTTCCCATTTTACATGATTATTCTAATAGGTATTGAAGAATATGATAACTACATATCATTTATGATATATTCTTTATAAATATGGGTAGGACCTCATATCCCAATCTATATCTCTATTTTTATTAATATTATTCTACATATTGAATATATTTTCTACAAGATGTAACCTGGAGAATGAAAAATAATTGAAGATTTGCCTTTCTTGTCTAGGAAATTCTTGTATATGCAAGTTATTTTAATATGTTTGTAAATTTTAATTCTTATTTTAGCCACAAAAATTCATTTGTGTTATTTTCTACCCTTCTAAAATATTATTTGATTAAAATAAAATAATCTTTTTCCTTCAATGAAAAATAACAAAATATTGCCTCTGATTTCCCATTTGCATGAATTTGTGGTAAAAAAAATCAATCTACTTTATGCTATGTTGTGTTCATTCAAGAAAGCATTAAAATCCACTATAAAAATATTTAGTGTAATCACCATTTTCAAAATTTTCAAGTTTCATTCTCAAACTCTTTCCCTAGTCAAACCTTAGTTTAGGAGCAAGAACACTAAAGGAGTGGAATTTCAATAAAATTGGTATTTGATCAGTTATACTAGATTTAGTGAAAGGAATCCAGCGCCCTCAAAATTTTCACCTCAATTCACCAAGGTCATATATCTTGGAAGTGTTCCCATTGTATCATTAGATATTTTCACAGTGATCTACTACATCAAAGAATAGGTGTAAAATCCATGTGATAACAATTTTTGGCATGACCTGTGGGACCCAAAAGTTACAAAGAGCTTAGTGTTATCCTTAGCAAGAATTTTATGATCCTCATAAAAATTTAAAAATCACCTGGTGACTCCACTAGCTTACATATTCAAAATTTCAATGTTTACATATGCCAAGCAAACAAACAAGATCATCTACTAAATGTAAGAGAGATGATTTTTTAGAATTATCATTTCCTTATAAAAAGATATCAAAATTAGTTGTCCCTTGCCTTGGAGTATATCTTGAAATTTTGTTTGCAAATCTTCTAATTACTCTTATTAATTTCATACCTCCCATAATGGCTATAAATCTGATTTTTTTTAGCTTTCAATAGAGGTAACCCACTCTAGTTCACCTAGTATGGTGATATACCAAATTCATATTTAAAAAACCTACCATATTTTATTGGATAAATTTCCACCACTCTTATAGAACACATACAAGATATTACTAACTTGTGTTCAGTCCATAACATGGTGCAAGATAATGTTGCAATTAGGCTCCTAGTCTCCTCTTTCAAAGGTAAATCCTTACAATGGTACAATGGACTTTCTCCAAACTCTATCCAAGTTTAGGATGACTTAGGCACTTCACTATGTACTCAATTTAAATACAAGAGTGACCACCTTTCCCTGGTTAAATAGTTAACTACTATCTAATGGGTTCCTCATGAGCACATGACTAACTTCAATTTTTATTTTCAAAAAACATGGAATAGAATTCTAGCATTGGTCAAGCAAACTCTGAATAATGCATTCCTATATTACTTGAGATCCTTGAATAGTGATATAGTTGTTATAATTTATTCAATGGGTGGCACCACACTTCTTAATAACTATGAAATTGTAATAAGGATAAAACATTATTTAATTCAAGTAGGAAAAATTTACCCAAGGCCACCAATGCCTCTATTTCCAAAAATACCTCATATTCCACCACCTGTAATTGCTCAAATTCCTACCACAAGTAAAGAACTAGCTTTAACTCCTGTAACTAAAAATGATTTATATGAGGTTAATTCACTACTCAAGAGTTTTGGTAATGAGTTAGTAGCAATGAAGAGGTAGCAATCTCAAAACTACAAGCCTTATCAGTAGGCTAACCCAACATACCAACCAAATAGAAGCCATACCAAGGTATTTTGTATCCATAATAAGGAAATTTACAACCATAGGGTTAAAATATGCAAGAAAAACATACAAACATCCATGCTCTACCTACATCATATGCTTTTAAAGCTATTGTACCTATTCAAAATAACTTGGCTCAAGAGTACAAGTGGTGTTGTCCTTATTCTCAGCCACATAATTAGAATACTTATCTTAATGGTGTTATCAGTCAAGCCTTGATGGTTTAGGCATATCAAATACATAAGGATATAAATAATAATCTACTTCCCAAGTAGATCCATAAAAACATGCTCAAGGTGAGGCAACTCTTCTAAAATAAAAAGACGATGACTTTTATGGTGTAAATTAAGAGGAAGGATTATTCGATGGTGGAGGTCTGGCGGAAACTAATACACATTCAAATAAAATATCAATATAAAGTGAACATCCCACTAGGGTGGAATAAGATACAAATTCCAAAGTTATACCAGAATTTACAAATAGAAACATAGTACAAAGGCCACCTTTTGTAACTTTGGGCTAGCCCAAAGCAAAGGTGCCAACTTTGAATCTTGTAAAAAAATACATATTTCCTATAAATGTGCTAATAGAGGTTGGTAATATTCTTTTCAGCACTAATTGCCAAATGAATAAGGCCAATTTGAATATTATTATGTGGGAAGAACTATCTATTCCTACACAAAGGGATTTGTTACAAGAGGCTTTGAAAAATTTATAGATAATAGACAAGGTTCTAGTTAAGAGGCCTAATGTTGCAATTAATTTGTGTCAACCACAAACTAACACTAAAACAAGTAAAAATGGTAAGCCTCCCCCTTTTTATCTTTATCTTATAGTATGAAATCATCTTGTTCATAATTGTATGGTAGATTTAAGAGCTAACAATTTAGTGATGTGCAAGAAGTTAGTTGATGCCCTTGGTATAAAATATACACCTATCAATAAGGATGTGGTGAAATTAGATTGGACTATTATTCAAATAGTAGGAACAATGAAATTTCTAAACTTCACTAATAATGTTTGTCCAAACTTGTCAATCTCTCAAGATGTCTCAATTATAAATCTTCCCCCTTACTTTGTCATTTATCTTTCACAATATTTCACTAAAAATATGGATGGATATCTATATGCATATTTATCTCACGTGTTTCTTAGGATGAGATATGGAGCTAGAGTAACAATAAGATCTGAGCCAATCACAAAAGATCATATTGAGCCATACAATCCTATCCCTTCAGACATAAACTGCATAATTAAGATTAGGAAGAAGAAGAGGATCATGAGGTTACAACACATGTAGAAGAGATTCTAGACACTCATCTAGACGAATGGGGATCAACCCTTTAATTTGATCTTTATGACTATGTAAAGGAAATAGCATTGGGTACATATTGCATTCATGAAAATGATATAATTATCCCAAACCTAGTAAATCCAACTAAAGATATTAATGGGATGTGGTAATTATTATTCAATGGTTTAAGAATCAGGAATGAGGCAGGTGTAGGTATTGTCTTGATCTCTCCACATACGGAGAGCTATTTCTATTTTTTCAAACTTTAGCTACATAAATAATGTAGCTAAATATGAGGCTTTGATTCAAGGCCTATAATTGGCTAAAGAGAGAGGAATAAAATCCCTACAAATATTTGGTGATAGTGAGTTAATTATTCACCAAGTGATATCTAAAGTCACAACTAGGAATAATTTTTTAAGATCTTATAAACATAGGTTTTGGGACCTACTAAAATACTTTATCAATTTGAGCATTCAAGTAGCAAAAAGAACATGGAATAATATGTTGATTGTATGGCCTTGATAGCCTCCTAATATAAATTGCTAGAAGAAGTAAAGAGGAAAAATGGCTAGCATGTAAGGTTGATAATAAGGTCATATATTCCTAATAATGCAACTAATTGACATGTCTTTGATAGTGATCAATAGATTGTCAAATTTCTTAGAGAAGAAGATGATTTATTAGATAGGAACTAGTTAGGACTCCAAGATCAATATAGAGATCAAATCATCTAGTTGAATACAAAAAAACTACCTATGGGTCTTGTTACACTGGAGAACATCTTTAATTTAGATGATCATATAAAAGGAAAAAAGAAAAACATCATGATAAATGAAGAAGAGTGTGAGCCAGTGATCATCTCAGAGGGGAAATCACTAAAGATAGGAAAGGTATGCAATGATTCTAAAAAAATGATTTTGTTGAGTTGTGTCAAGAGTTTTATGATAACTTTGCTTGGAGTTATCATGATCTAAGGGGGTTTGACCCCATCTTAGCCCAACATATGATCAATCTTTATCTAAATACCAAGCCTATTTGATAAAAGAAAAGATTGATTAATCCAAATATATAACCCCTAATGAAGAGTGAGATATCTAAATCGATAAAGGCTAATATTATTTTTCCTAACAAATACTCATTTTAGGCTACAAATTTGGTCCCTATAAGAAATAAAATTATGAAATTAGGATTTGTGTAGATTTTTGTGTTCTAAATAAAGCATTTATAAAGGATCATTATCCCCTTCCCCTTATGGATCAAATTCTACAAATTGTATCAGGATCTAAAAGATTTTATTTTCTAGATGGTTATTCTAGCTATAATGAAATCTTGGTGCAAGAATCAGACTAGCTCAAGACTACTTTCACCATAAAATGGGGTACATATACATATAAAAATATTCCATTTGGTATGAATAATGCTACTATAATGTTATAGAGATCTATGGATATTGGTTTCAAATTTTTTATAAATGAAAGTATCCTAGTATACCTAGATGATATCACCGTCTCTTTTAGATGGTTATTCTAGCTATAACCAAATCTTGGTACAAGAATCATACTATCTGAAGAATACTTTCACCATAAAATGGGGTATGTATACATATAAATATATGCCATTAGGTCTAAATAATGCTACTATAATGTTATAGATATTCATGGATGTGGCTCTCAAAGGTTTGATAAATGAAATCATTCTAGTATACCTAGATGATATCATTGTCTACTCAAATCATACAGATACACACCTAGATAATCTTAGAATTTTTTTTGAAAGGTGTAGAGAATTTAGAGTTTACCTCAATCAAAATTAGTGTATTTTCATAGTTCATGAAGGGAAACTACTAGGACATATTATTTCAAAAGAGGGTCTTGAAATAGACCCAAAGAGAATAAATTATATATCTGCATTAGTACTTCCAATCCATAAGAAAGGATTATAGAGCTTTCTTGGAAAAATAAACTTTGTAAGAATATTTGTTCTAAATTTTTCCTCTCTGAGAAATCCCCTTATGACAATTCTAAAAAAGGATATCATTTTCAACTAGACATAGGAGGGAAAAGATAACTTTAATCCATGAAGTAGGCTATTTCCCACACTCTTATCCTGGTCAACCCCAATACAAGAAATATTTCCTTCTCTATGATTTTAGAGGGGAAAATAGCATATTAGATATTCTAACTCGACATAATTAAAAATAATTAGAATAACTAATATCTTTCTTTAGTCAATCCCTGAAGGAGTGTGAAGAAATTTATATTTTGGTGTAGAAGCAAGTATATTCTATGATTAAAGCTCTAAAAAAGTTTAGGCATATGTTCTATAACAACAAAATTAATTTTATGGTTAGTCACCAAAATGTCAAAGAGTTCTTGTTGATCTAGGAGATAAATGAAAAAAGAAAAAGATGGATCACAAAGGTCATGGAAATCAAAATCACAAACTTGTAAGAGGGGAGGGATTGTGTGAACAATTGGCTTCTAATATCAAGACTATCAAAGAAGTATCTAAAATATTATATTCTCTAACTACACCTCAGATAGCCAATCCACCTCTTTTCAATAGCTAGATCCGTGACATGACCATTTTCTTATAGACTGACAAATACCCATATGAATTTCAATAGTCTAAGAAAAGTTATTTTTTACTCTAATATATTCCATATGTTATTTTTAATGGAATATTTTTTAGAAATTATATGAATGGATTCATGCTAAGATGTATCAATCACAATCAAGTCCCCAAAGTACTCAAAGAATTTCATGATGGCCTATTTGGAGGGCATTTCTTTGTAAGAACCACAAACATAAAAATAATTAGAGGGGGATATTATTGGCCTAAATTATTCAAATATGCCAATCAATGGGTAAGGATCTAAAAAAAGTGTGTTTACTTTACCATCAACCAAAAATTAATAGTCTTCCATCTCAGACCAATTCAAAAAGATCAACCATTTTCTTAATGGGGATTGGATTTCATTGGTATGATCAATCCACCATCGATTGTAGGACACAAATGGTTCCTCATGTAAATGGAATATTTCACAAGATGGAATGAATCAATTACATTAAAATATGTCATAGAGGCATCTATCTTAGAATTCATGGATGGCATAGTCTCAAGGTTTGGTGTTCCTTACACCATTATCTTAGATAATGCCAAAGCATTTGTGGGCACTCAAGTGAGTGATTGGGCTATAAATCATAATGTATACTTGATTTATTCTTTCAATTATTACTCATAGGGTAATGGATTGGTCGAGTCTACCAACAAGAACCTCATAAGAATTATCAAAAGAACAATGGAGGATAACCAAAGGACATGACACACAGAGTTGAAATAAACACTATGGGATGATAGTATCACCCCTAAGAGTGTTGGACATATGATTTTTATTGATTTCAAAAGAAGCATTATGGATGTGATTGATGTTAAGGGATTAGGTAGGATTGATGGAGAGAAGAGCATGTTTTAAAGTTATATAATGCAAAGTTGTCATGCTTTTATAGAGACCATTTCTAGAGGATTGAAGAGAAATTGATTGAAGATCTATTATGGTTTTTTCAATTAAATTATATATATATATATGGTCTATAGGTTTAGATGAAGAGAAATGATCTCAATAATGATTTATTTTAGCTTTAGACCATATCATATTTTCTAAGTTAAACCCTAAGGGTTTAAGCCATGGAATTTATATGCATGTTCTATTTTTATGTTGACTAAATATAGATAGGAACTAGTTACTTAAGTTATAACTTAAGTCTTCCTTGTCATTATGAAATTGGACCCTTTAACCTAGTAATCACTAGCTCAAGAAAATGTTCTAAGACTTTATATTTCCTAAGTCCTTGACTTAAGATTTTTCCCAGCTCAATCAATGGTTAACACTTAATCATATGTTGAAGATCCAATGAATCATATAAAAGTCAATTTGTTAATGACACTTTTGATTAAATGGACTAGAGAAAAGTGTCACAATAATGGATCTTACACAATACATATATGGATCAATTTAAAGTTAAATGGTCAAGGATTAATGTAGGAATGCAAAGTGTCACATTCATGGGAGATCATCAGAGATAAAGTTCAAGCTTGTCATAAGATTGAATGGTGATCATGTGATAATTTAATGAATATCCAATGGAGCAAGTAGACTCAATGGGATCAAGTGTTCAATGTTTAACAACACAAAGATGAGTTAAAGACTGAGCTAGTTTGATGAGATTGATGGAGTGTGTATTCCAAAGTCTTAAGAAGCAATAATATTAGACCAAGTGATCAAGGTTCAACATTATATAGAGGTAAATTTCATTCATATTTGAATATATAATGTCATACAAGATCCAATGGATGCATTTTAAAGTTAGAACATTAAAGCTCAGAAGCATACAAGGATCCAATGGAGAGTGTGATCCTGTCAGAACATGATCTAATGGATGTATATTAAAGTTGATCAATTTTAATGAGTAACATTACATCATGGTGCAAAAACTTAATATCAATGGTTAATATTTAAAGACATGTTCATCCCAATGATCAAGTGGAAGAACATATAGGTAAGATGTAAAATATAACACAGATAATGATATAGATGGAGTTGATCGATAAAATTTATGTGATAAAAATAGTAATGAGACAAATAATCATGGTAGTGAAGCTTGAATTCAAGAAGAGATAAACTTCTAGGAGCATGATGTGTTACAAACTAAGTGTGAACATAGAAAAGAAGTGAAACCTAGATAAAATGATTATATATGTGTCATATAGGATACAAGAAATAGATATTGGTGTTATTGAAGTGTGTCAAATAAGATAAATATAGAGTCATATAGATAGAGGTGTAGAGAAGAGTAAAGAAGAATAGAGAAGAGAGAGATGTATAAAACATGAGTAGTTATAAACTAGACTTGTAATAGAGAATTGAATTGGATTCATTTATGAATCAAACATTGTAATATAGAGTTGTAGCTCCATAACATAGATCTAATTTGTAGGTACCACTAGATAAGATAAATTAGTTATTTGTAAGGAGTTAGTGCTTCCTTAGAGTAGGTGCTCTTAAATCAGGGGATTAGTGTCTCTTTAGGGTCGGTGACCTTAAAAATTGTAACTAGTGAGGTTATTTATTATGAGTCTAGATTAGAATAGTAGATTATAGTAGCTATTATCATGGTGATTTTTCCCATATTGGGTTTTCCATGGTATATCTAGTGTTATCTCTATTTATGTGTGTGATCTCTGCATTGTTGTTAATTTACATTAAACATCTTAAAAAGGAATAAGTTAGTTAATCTACTGATTCACCCCCCCCCCTCAATAAATAGTTGTGTTCTAAGAAAGAGAGCTATTGGCAACTCCCCATTCATGTTGGCATATGGAAGGGAAGCCCAAGTCCCACTTTTAATTGAGTTACCATCTCTAGATCTCAATCACCAATTGGATTTGAATGGCAATGATGAAATGATAGTAAGATTGGTTGAACTCAAGGAACTAGAATAAATCAATAACTAATCAATAAAAGTTCTAGAAGAAAATTAAGCTCAAATAAAGAGGACTTTTGATAAGAAGGCATATGATAGGAGCTTCAATGAAGGAGACATGGTTCTCAAATGGGATGAAAACAAGGTTAAACTAGGAAAGCATACCAATTTTGATGCAATATGGATCAATCTATACCTTATCACTTAGTTCAAAGGATCTAATGAATTTTAGATATCCAAACTTGATGGATCAAAACTACCTATCCTAGTCAATGGGATATACCTTAAAGCTTGTTTTTGAGGTATGAATTTGTTCCAAAAAATAAAATTTTGTATATAATAGGGTTAGTTATGTATTCTAAAATAAGTACTCCTCTAGAATTCAACTCATTAGGAGTTTTTATTTCCTTAGTTATTTGTTTTCCCTATTTGGTTCTTATTTAGGTGAATCCCAGTTTGTTCTTCACCAAGTTTAAGTGTGTTATATTTAAAATGACTCCATGCCTAATGAACTAGAAGGATAATAGAAAGACATTGATTATCAAGTAATCATCCCATAGAGGTTACCAAAAATGTTGATATTTTTATCCTAAAAATATTAAAATGTTAATTACCATAAGGGAGACCCCCTATTTTTTTAGACAAATGCCCTAAAGTGACCCAAATCACACTTTTCCTTTGTATTAAATAATCTAAAACTCTATCTACAACTTGCAATTTTGTAAAATTACAAATTGATTCCCAAGATCTAGATCTCATAATGCATAAACTGGTAGAATCTGAAGTTTTGATTATAATTTGTAATTTTTAAAATTGTAAATTGTAACCCAAGCTCTAGATCTCACAATGCACTAACTAGCAAAATCCATAAACCTATTTATAATTTATAATTTTTCAAAATTTAAAATTTTAAGTAGATTTATAGATCCCATAAACCAAACACCCCATGGAATCCAAAACTTGAACTATAATTTTCAATTTGCAAAATTGCAAATTATAGGCAAAGTTCTGCTTCCTATGAACCATTAAGCACATAGAATCTGGAGCTCTAATTGTAAATTGAAAATTTTAAAAATTGTAAATTATAGTGTGGGTTCTGCCTTCCCATTTCCAAAGAGGTAACCAACCCTTACCTAAAAAATCTAGAGGTCAAACTGTAATTTACAAAATTGTAAAATTATAAAATTTCAAAATTGCTTAAAGGCTCCGAATCTCTGCCACCCACTACCATGGAAGTATTAATTATAAGAATTTTTTAATATAAATAATGTAAATTAGGGATTTTTTATTCATTGTTTAAAATTTCTAATTGATCTCCCATCTTGGATTACGAGCTCAACCTCAAATCCATGATCCAAGCCATGACCTCAAACTACATACTAACATCATCTAACCACTACACAGTATTCTTTTGAATCCCTTGTGTATTCCTAGAATCCATTTTCTTGAAATTTAAAGCTTATCAATTTGTTTTCTTTCTTGTAAGGTTGCTTCTAATTATCTAGGGGTTTAATTACATCTTTCATCTGGTTTTAGGGTTTTTCTTGTTATCATTATGTAGTTTAAGAGGTCATTTTTTCACATATATTTTCAAAAGTTTCCAATGCTAAAGATACTTATTTATTTTCCAAGTTTTATAGTAAAAACTTAGGGTTTTATCTTGAGTTTTCACATTCAAATCTAGTGTTTCTTAATTTTTCTATGACTAGGTGAATATACCAACATATTTACATGACCAAGAGAATATTCTTTGTTTGATTCCTACATATCTCCGTGATATTCTCCATTAATTCAAACACCTCCCATATCCACAAGGTTCCCACTTGTGAATTATACCTCTCATCTCCATGTAAATTTCCATTGCTTCAAGCACCTCCATCTCTGTGGGATTTCAACTTAGTATAGTTCCAAGTTCTGGCAAACATTCCTATTACTTAGAAAACTTCCTAGTTCTATGAAATTTTCACTTTCTCAGAACAAATCTAAGTTCCACTGGACTTTAGACCTATATAGAACACCTCCAATATATATTCCACTTGATTGTAACACCTACAAATCCCACTAGCTCTTATAGTTGGATTATCACTAAGCATTCTCTCCAATATTCATGTCTAGGAAGGAGATGAAGTTCAAATTAAAAGGCCCTAGGGTGACTCTCAACCTAGAATCTAATACCACTGAGATCACAGATATAGACCTAGGTCACATTGACCTAGGGGACTTCTAGACTTAGATAAATGTAAAATTCAAAAATTATTAGATCCAGAGTATTTATGACTCTAGACTGCCACAAGCAACAAATTTTCCACTAATGGTCCAAATCCCTAAGCTAGTGTGTAAACTATCACAACACTATGATGCTAACAAATTAGAGGTCTTGAATGATAAAGGGGAAAGGATCCTAAATCTAGACCCATATTTCATTTATTCATTATTTGTGATCCCAAAGTTTGAGAGTTATCTAGACATAACTCTAGAAACATCCCAATAATTTTATTAAGACAATAAAGAGGGATGTCAGAGAATTATAAATAAAATAATGGATTAATACCCCGAAGGCTACCTCTATTATATTTCTAAAGACATTGGCAAGAATTGATTTCAAGGATGAGGTTGGAGATATAATAATATTGTTCCATAAGATTATTGGTAGTCTTGATGCATAGAGTTTCCAAGAGTGGATTATCAATACATTTGGGTCATTCATGGCTTGGGATTCAAAATAATACCATGTAGTGGTTAGATGGCGCTTTTGTGTAGCTCGAGGTCATGGCTTGGTTCATGGCTTTGAGGTTGAGTTTACAATCCAAAGTGGGTGCTCAATTAGAAAATTTTAATAATGAATAAAAACTACCTAATTTCCATTATTTATATTAAAAAATCCCTGTAATTAATGATTATATGGCAGTGGGTGGTGAAGATCTAGATCCTGCAAGAAATTTTACAATTTTATAATTTTGCAAATTGTAGCTTGACCTCTTTATAAATGGGAAGGTAGATTCTAGACTGTAATTTACAATTTTTTAAAATCAAAAATTCTAGTTGGAGTTTAGGATTTCATGGGCTTATTGGTTCATGGGAAATGGAACTCTGCCTACAATTTACAATTTCACAAATTGTGAATTTTAGTTCAAGTTCTAGATTATGTGGGGTGTTTGGTTTGTGGGATCTAGAACTCCACTTGCAATTTTAAATTTTTTAAAATTGCAAATTATAAATGAGTTTTTTAATTCTAATAGTTACTACATTACAGGATTTGAATCTTGAGCTATAATTTGTAATTTTAAAAATTGCAAATTACAGTCAAAACTCTAGATTTTTCTAATTAATGCATTGTGGGATCCAAAGCTTGAGAAGTAATTTGTAATTTTTCAAAATTGTAAATTGTAGACAGAGTTATAGATTCTAAAATACAAATTAAAAGTGTGATTTGGGTCACTTCAAGGCATTTTTCTAAAAAATTAGGGGGTCTCCATTAGGGTACTTGATGTTTTGATAGTTTTAGGACAAAAATATCAACAATACAATTATAGAAAAATAAGAAAATATATCAAGTTAGTTGAATTAGTTTTATAAGACTAATAAACTATTTCATGTTGGTCAATACCTTCAGACTAAAATATATATGATGGTTTTTAATATGTCACTAATAATTTAAAATAAAAACATGAAACTAACCTAGCCAAAATTGGGATTAAATTCATGTCAAGTTCACTATAATGTATACATAATCTAGGATGAAATAAAATTATCATCTATGTATCAATAGACTAGGACTCAAACAATCTCAATCAAATAGAGCTTGTCTATATTTTTATGAATAAGTACGTATGATATATTTCAACCTATAAAATGGTAATCTAAAACTTATATGCCAAGAGGAAAGGGTTCTAAAAACTATGCCTATGACATAAGTATATAGACCTCACTAGATCTCAATAAAGATAAATGATTGTAACCATGATTATAAATATGTAATTAAATTAAAGGATGTTAATGTTGTAAAAGTAAAGTAAATCATGGGTAAGTGATTATAAATAAGGTAAGGTGCAATGGTCAACCAAATGAGGGTATATACAACATAAGGTAATAAATGAAAATTATAATATACATTATATATATATATATATATATATATATATATATATATATATATATACTAGCTTATTTGGTATAAGGAAGGGAATAAGAAAGGATACACATACATCTAGAAATTAATAAACAACATATAATATATTAAGTAAAGGAAATATTATATGGATATAAATATTGTCCTTGGGTTAGACCCATTGATAATTTAATCTTCCACTTTAGCTCAATAGGATATTTGCAAGAGATGTTGTATATTGAAGATATTAAATGTTTGGATGAAGACCTAGATATCCTTAGTTATGAAGGCCAAAATACCTATCCTATTGGACTTCAATGACACCACAAGATAAAACCTCTGAGATAAGGTTATAAACCACAAACTCTCCTAAATACTTCATTAGGATAGAAATACAACTATAAGTAGACTATATGAATGCGATATATCCATTATGAATGAAATATGACTTGTATATATATGGATCCAATACCTAAAACTAATCTTGAACTTTATGTTGATGGTATCAAGTAGGCCAATATAGTTATAAGATGTTAATTGGGATAGTATGGTATCATCCAGGTCAATATAGTAAAAAATTTAGAAGACAAATTCAAAAGTGTATCGAGATGGAAGATATAATATAGGGAATGCACAAGTAAAAAACAAAATCTATAATCCAAGTTGATACCATAGGATAGAGGGAATCTATAAAACATGGATGAAAATAGATGCAGAGAAAATATGTATAGAGTCTTAGAGGAGGTCAAACTGATAGTAGTGATGGTGTGACATAATAATATTCAAACATATATCATAAAGTAAAATGATATGATACACCTCATTCCTAGTCATCATTTAAGGCATGCACTTAGGGATATTGATGCATTACCAAGCCACTATAATATAAAGCATTAGTAAAGTGATAAATTAAAAATTATCAAGCGTATACAACATATACCTTTTACATGGATTATTTTATAAGTAAACATTATCTTACATGATATTTTAGATCCTATACCTATATCCATCAAGTAGGTTGGATTTTAAAAGACTTTTGACCTCATTTTAGAATTTTAAGGCCCTCATTTATGTCTTATAAAATCTCATTACAAGTAAATCCATATTTTTTTGCAAAAAAAAGGTGTAAGAGGCTTACTTGTGTAAGTAAACATCCATGTGGGTGTGGAAGAGAAATTTATGATTTTTGTAAGAGAGTAGATGAAATTCATATAGGGTCATTTCATCATTTGGAAAAGGATGGAAACTCTCCTGCTAGTTATGGAATTTGTCTAATTTTATTTATGTAGACATTTTAAAGCCATTTTGGGTGGTTATTCATTTTGGGGTTTTTAGAGTGTTTTCTTGAATCTTGTTGGATAATTATGTGAATACTTAAATTAATGATTAGAGTAATTTTAGGTAGGCTTAAAAACTAAATATTCTAATTTTGAAAAACAAAATTTATTTTCTCAATGCTTACAAGAAATATCCACTCTCATACTTACTTTCTTGATTGGAAAAAAATTATTTTAATTATAGTTGTAATTTATTTATTTATGGGAACTTTGAGGAATTACGTAATTTGGGGTTTGTTCTTTTATAATATTTAGATTATTTTCTTTAAGTATTATTGCACCAATTTGCTTATTACTTTATTGTTTTCTTGAATATGTTTGATCACCATTATGTCATGTTTTTGGATTTGCATATATGCTTGTAATTTATCTAGTGAGAAAGATGTTGAACACTTGGTCTTGGATTATGCAACAAGATTTCTCATTCCTTGTGCTCTTAATATGGAATTATTTATTATGAATAGTGGAACCTTAAAAAATGTTGAAAAACCACTCCCTTAAATAAATGGTAATTCTAAGGAGAAATTATGGTTTGGAGGTATAGTGATAATATCATCCTTGTAAATTATATTAGTTACATAAATTGAAAATCCCTCTTGACACTTGGAAACTATTTTTTCTATAAAATATAAGTGTTCCCCTCTTCTCTTATCCTATTCAAATGTCTTGGTGGCATCTAATATGTGTTATTATATGTTTCTATTGTGAATATTTTGGAAACTTGTAAAGTATTTATTAATCCTTTCTTGACCTCTTCTTATATATCACCTTGATCCAAATTTGAAACTACTTCATGTGTATAGTGGGATGCCTCTTTCCCTTGGGTTTGGTGCAGGCTATACATAGATATCATTAGATGAGATTTTATATGATGATATAATTTTTATGGGAGGTAAAACATCCTTCATTTGGATACACTTTGAACATTCTTGGATAAATATGGAGATTGGTTTCTTTTATGTTGCAGATCAATTTGTAGCTTAGAGCTTGTGCAAGTATGACCTATTCTTCAATTTATTTTGAAATAAAATTTATTATGTTCTTGACTTCTTAATCCTCTTATTTCACTTTTAATTCATACTTTATTATAATATTAGTGATTTGATATATCTATTTGTAACATATAATCTCTCCTTTGAAACATTATTTAGCTTTATATGATTATTCTTTGGAGGCTTGTAAATTATGAATTGTAACTGTGTGATTTAAATACTCCTTTTTTCTTGGGAAATTATCTCATGAGAATTCTTATTTTTGGATATTTTAATTTACACCTTGTCATCCCTCTTTTTATATTTCATTTCTTCATTGTGATTGAGATTCATTAAGGCTTGTTATTTATAATTAAGGTTGAAATAAAAATAAAAAGTTTTATTAAATGTATGAAGGGAATGTAGAGGAAATTTTTTAATTCAAAACTATTTAAGAACTTTTCATATGTTCCCATGATTTTATATGTAGCTTTCATTTTCCACTTTAGGTATTTTCTAATTATTGTAATCCATTGAATTGTAAATAGATTATAAGAAAACATTATTTTAAGGATTCCTTATCTAAACATGAATGGAAAATGGATAATTATATGTAAATGAAAATGAAAATATTCCTTATAGTAGTGAGTTATAATGAAAGTATATTAAGAATGTGAAACTCTCTTGAAATTTTTAATAAAATAAACTTACAACGAAAATCATTGTGTATTGATTTAAAGTGTTTTACTTAAACATTTCAACTCCGTCACTTCCCTATTTTATTATTAACTTACAAAATGTCTTCCTTGTATTTATATGATCTAATAGTAAGAAAAAAAACATTTATTTATTTAATATTTAGACTAATTTAAATTAAAATTATATATTTTGTTGATAAAGGTCATTAAATATATGGTGGATGGTAATAAAAAATGAATGTACATATACATATCTAGTTAAGTAAGCTTAATTAATTTACAATGAATGGGATATTATTTATAACATTAGATTAAACATTTTTTATAAATTGTATCAATTTACATATTTACACTCATTTAAAAATTAATATTTCCATATTAATTTAATATATGCAAGTGTGTGATTTTTAAGTACTATGTTTGTAAAATATATTGCTAAATTAGTAATAAATGTTATTATAAATTTAAAAAATATATTTTATAGCAATTTTTTATTCTAATTTTATGTTTTAAAAAGTAAGACAATTTAGTATATGATTGTATGTATTACAACCCCCCCCCCCTCTCTCTCTCACACACACATCATAGTTCAAATATATAAATTTTGTAGAAGACGTGTAATTTTTTTACATAAAAGAACATATAAATATATATATATGATAAGGGTTTTATATTATATAATAATGTATTAAACAAAATAAAATAATAAAAAATAATGTAAAATGTAAAATAATAATATAGGACTTGTAAAATAGGCATGCACTACACTAAAAAAATTTGAAGGTATCTAGTAGCTTAACCCTCATCATGAATAAAGGGAGGGGATGGAAACATCATCCCTGGATCTACTACAAAGTATATTTAGGGATCCATGTCCTAATCAATATCACTACAATTGATACAAGTGGAGTTTGGCCACCCAACTACCAATACCTTGAGTGGCTCACTTTCTCTATGGATTATGATTCACCCTTTAGTAGTGACTAAAACCTTGAAATGATTCTTTAATATATGATTATATGTATACACATATAGATATATATATAGGTGTATATATATGTATATACACATTTATCATTAAAGTTTCAAAGAGTATATATGAAAAAGGAAGAAAAATAAAATCCAATATTTATTTGTAATAAAAAATTAATATATTTATGGAGAAAATTAAAACTATATATATACCTATTTATTTATAAATTTACAAACATATATATCTAATAGAGTTTTAAAACAATGAAATATGAATTTATAATGTGTATATACAAACAATGGTATCACTTCATCTTATCTAATCCTTAACAAAAACAATAGAGGAAAAAATGGATGAGATGAATTTTTATCTCATTCATAAATAAGTTCACGTATTTTTTTTTGAAAAACCTAGATCATATGGTGGAGATTATTTGAATTTAGTGGTAGAGAAATCATTGACCAAAATATTTTGGCAAGTGGTAAAAAATTTAAATTAATATTAGATATAATTTATTACCTTGGTAACTTATTAAAAGTATTAAGTTAACTTTTGAATTTATCTTTTGAATTAATTTTTTAGTGCCCTTATATTTAATTAATAATTTGGGTCTAATTTTATTAAATAGTTTCAAATTTGACTTATAGATATCCATTTTTAATTAGCTTAAATTATTAAGGATTAAATATGTAAATTAATTTTTAATAATATTACATTTCTAAAATATATAATAAATGGATTAAAAATATTTATAATAAAAATTGTAGTGCTAAGACCTGTTGGCCAATTTTGGCCTACATACAAAAATTTTCCTATATGGATCATTTTCTAAAGATCTTGGTATGGAGTGATTAGTCAAGAAAATTTCTTGATTAAGGAGGAGATCAAAGGTCACTTACAAAGCTTTTAAAACACTTTAATCAGGCTTAATGTGTAATTCATTGATCTTTGACAAGCAGGTATTGAAATAGGTCTAAGGTTGCAAGGTGAAAAAGACCATCAGGGTCTCATGGTGTTCTAATAATTCATAAGCATGGATTAGGTTGAAAAAATTCTAATAACTCCATTAGAGACTTTTAAAAGAGACAATAGCTCAAGCACAAGTCCAAAAGAACCAGACTATTGTGAGAATGTCATGCAAAATTAGACTGGTTAGCTTGATTGTGAATTTAATAAGTATGCTTAAAAAGCCTCTTAGGGAAAAAATACCACATGGACCTGAATTTATTCATGCATAGATCATCCTTTGCAAATTTCATAACTTGGTGAGTTGTCTATCTTAAGTTATAAAGCTTTAAAGATAGACTTGTAGAATGAAATGTAAACAAGGACATCAAGTTTAAGCTTTGTGACATAGTCATTTGAATTTAAATATCACAAGGTTTAATGTGAGAGTGAAAAGTGTCCAAATATCAAGAACTAAGGTCAAGATCTAATGGTGAGTGGGCAATCTGATAGTGTCATTAGGTCCCAAAGATATAATGATGCATATTTGATCATGCAAAGTAGATCGATGATGAGCATCAAGTCAAAAGGTTAGTATATGTGAGAACACTGACAAGTGGAAATATCTTAAGTGTTTTAACAAATATTTAATGATACATGTCAACTGATAGAGTTAATAGGTCTAAGCATATCAATGGTATGTGTTCACTCATATAGATCATATCAATGGTGAGAAATGAGTCAATAAGTTAATGAATCTCAAAGGCTAATAAGAAGATACCAAGTGTCCCAAAAAAATTATCTATCAAAAAATATAGGGCTCATTTTTAATTATACAAAAGTAAATTTGTGATGCATGAGAGTTCAAAGAGTCAGTAGGATCTTGTAGAACAAATAAAGAGTTGACAGTTGACATAATATGAGAGGTCTAGATCAAGATCAATGATCAATATTTAAATTTGAAGATAGTGGGTCCAAGTAGATTAATGGTGCTCATTCAATCATGAGGAAGTAGATTGATGGTCAATATTAAAGGTTTAAAGATAGGAGTTTTCAAGTGGAGAACAATTGTGACCTAGGTCAAAATAGAAGCAAGTGCTAAAAAGATCTTATAAACATTAGATCTCTATTAAATATAATTAAAAGGACATAGTGATATAGTAGTGATGATCAAATATGGATTTATAATGCCATTTAAGATCAATATGAACCTCTTGTTTGAGGATTTATAACATACATGATCCATCTTTTGGGGTTACAATATGGTTTCACAACTATGATCTTTATTTTTTAAAGAAGACCTATGTATATGGTGAGTTCTTAGTTTTCATAAATGATTAGAGGTAGGATAGGTATATTTAATCTTAATGGAGATCAAGGAGGCTATATAGTCTATAGTTTTGCATCAATATAAAATCTATAGGAAAACCAACAAAGGAGATTTGTTTTCCATCTATAGAAAAAAATATGCTCAAATATTCAAGTAGGGGCATATATATGGTTATGGAGAAGTATCTCATATTTAGATAGAGCTCTATCTCTTACACATAGCTATTAAGAGTAGACTTGGGCATGGCTATGTCAGCTACATCAATATAAAGAACTTTCCCTCATAATAAAATAAGTGGAGATGGCGTAGAGTCCTCAAATGGAGATTTAGTGGTCAGAGCAAGTAACTATAACATTTAATAGGTTTTTAGGGTGCCTAAGGGTTTTAATTCATAATAAGGATCATGACTCACCACCTTTGGCAACTATTGTCTTCTAGTGCATTTCTCTTAGCTAATGAGAATATTTAAGGGCCATTAGGACAAAGAAAAAGATAACTTGTCAATAAAGAATTGGTGCTGATTTGATTAAAAAGGTGGCAGATCAACTAATGATTTTTGTACTCATGTTACATCTTCTCTCTCCCTTTCTCATATATTACCCATTCTTTCCATTTGGTAAGCCCTCTCTTGGTTTTTATAAGAAAGGTCTCTCTCACTTTTGATAAGAACTCTCTCAATTTTGGAAGAGTGGAGACAATCATTTGATAAGGATAGACCTTGTCAAAACTTGTATGAAAGACTACTTTAAGATAAAAAATATTTCCATTACCTATCTCTTGCTTTTGAACTATGTTTAGTAAGCTTGTGCATGATGGC
Source organism: Torreya grandis (assembly GCA_037957365.1). Lineage (NCBI taxonomy): Eukaryota > Viridiplantae > Streptophyta > Pinopsida > Cupressales > Taxaceae > Torreya > Torreya grandis. The sequence continues at coordinate 266,786 of JARHVA010004231.1, read as the reverse complement.
ATTATGAATGAGAATCTTCCATTCCCATTGTCTTTCTTTCTTGACTATTTTAGGATGTTATTTAGTTGATTACATGTCTGTATTTTTGTTTTTTTTGGCATTAATGTAATCTTGGTGTGGTTCTTATTATTCCTCTTAGATTCATTCATTACTTTATAAACCTAGTGTATTAAATACTTATGTAATTATCTAGATTTTGAGATTGTGTGAGCTAGTGTTATCTTATGATTATTCAGTGTATATTTCATGCTTATGTGAGTTCTCATTTAATTTAGTGCATCACCCTCTTATCCTTCTTAGGATCCCTTTACACCTTATCTAACACTTTTTTGAGTATAAACATTAGTATAGATGATCCATCAAGAGGAACTTAGCCTTATTTAGAGGTTCAACCCCACCATATGTGGTCCACAGCCTAGGGTTATTCCCATAATGTAGCTAAATTTGAAAGGGCTTGAAGAACCCTCTCCAAGGGTGTAAGTTGACACTACAATAGTTATTGACACACCTGGTGTGACTATAATTCAAGAATATTGGTCAAAGTTTGATTCTAATTTGATCAGTTTGTAATAATTATAGATTCCAAGCAACAAATTTGGTAACTCCAAAAGAAGATCCAACATCTTAATAGTATAGTAGTGACTACATCTCATGCCAAAGGTGACTACAAGGTTAACTTCTATAGGTATTCCCTTTGAATTTGTTGAATTACCTTTAAATTCATTCAAAAGGGTAAGATTTGCTAATACACACCCATATAAAGGCAAATTTGTTCCTAAGTCATTTTTAAGGCCTACCCCCAAAAGAAGATTTTTGTTAAACCATTTCATTGCCATGGCAACCCCTAGACTTTTCCCCTTTATGGAATTTAATGGTAAAATTCCTTTGGACCTCCCTCAATATGATCATATTCTAGTAGTATATGTCAAAAGTGTCCCTTATTTTACTAGATACCAAGCTATAACCCCTTCTAAACACCTCATGGATATAGCCAACTTCTGTAACATTCATGATATCAATGAGAAAAATGTAGCAATTAGATTATTATCCATCTCCTTCAAAGGTAAAGCATTAGATTGGTATATAATCCTTGATACTAATTTTGTTACATCATTGGACCAATTAGGATATGTGTTATGTGAAATATTTGAGGATAAAAGTGACTATTTATCACTTGCATAGAAATTAACCACAATAAAAAGAGTCCCTCATGAAGTTATGAAAGACTTCAATATAAAGTTATAGAAGACTTGGGATAGAATCCCAGTATCCATTAGGTCCACCCCTAACTTTGCCTTCCTATACTATTTAAAGGACCTAAATAGTGTCATTAAATTAATGATCCATTCCATAGGAGGGAACACATTACCAAATGCATATGAGGTGGCAATTAGAGTAGAAAAGTATCTAGTGTAGGATGGCAAGCTTACACCTAGGCTGCAAATGCCTTTGTTCCCTGAGATCAGACCTTCCCCTATTTCTATTCCTCCCCTTGATGTCATACCCCCTATGCCTAAATTTTTTTCTATATCCTCACCTAAGCAAGAAAGGTTTCCAATAGTGGATCTAGTGATTCTTAAAAACAAAATAACTTTCAAGAGCTTAAGAGCATGATCCAATCTTTGGGAAATGAAATGGCAAATGTTAAAAGGTATAAAGATTTTAATAGGCCTTACTAAGCCCCATATCAATCTTAGAAACAAGATTATTAAGCAAATAGGCCACCATACAAAGGGAAATTCCAAGGCCAAGGCCAAAGTCTAAACCAAGGACAAGGGCAACCTAGCTACAATAGACAGAGAAACTATAATCCAAATGTTGCAATCACTTCCAACACTTTGATCCATGTCTAGAATAATATTACTCAAGAATATGAGGGTACCCTACCTTAGAATTAGTCATTTGGGTAATATGTTATCCCAAACACTTATTTTACTTAAGATTTTAATTTTCAATGGCAACAAGATACAAATAGTGGGTAAAATCAATCTCTTATGGCTCAGAACATAGAGGTTCCCATGATGACAAAATCAAAAGAACCTCAACAAGGTTAAAACCCTGATCGAGGACTAAGCTAGTTGAGTGATACAATGGTGAATTATGAACAAGAAGAGTGTCACGCACTCAATTAGTAGGCTAGTTCTAGCCAAGCATACATTCCAGTGGCAAAAAATACAAGGTTCAACATGAATGGTAACTAGGAAGTAGTCAAAGAGCCTCCTACCATTACTCATTCAATATCAAATCCAAATGGACCTATTATTATTCTAAGGGTTATAATTTCTCCAAATAATTAGAATCAATGGAATGTATTGGTCCCTCAAAACTCACAAACTCAAGGTGTAGTTATGGCTCCCAAAGCATAACCAAAGGTTGGTGGTTTACCCATCGACATTGTGGAAAAAATTAAAAGGTCCAATGTGAGTTTCTTAATGTGGGATATGCTCTCCATACCTAATTAGGTAGACATCCTCTAAGAAGGGTTGTCAAGAATAAATATTTCTAAAAAACCACCAGTCAAGGAGAATGTGGTTCTCACCAATATAACTAAAGGATCTAATGAAAGGTAATAAAGTAAGGTGGTCAAACCTTCTCCCTTCTATATTTAAATAATAATTGGTGACTCTTTAGTGCATAATTACTTGGTATATAGTGGGGATATCACTTTTTAATGCCAAAGTATACAACAAACCATCATGGTCTAAAATTTGAGCCCTATTCTAAGGGAGTGTTGCATCTTGATGGTTCTTCCACTAAGACATATGGTATTATCAAGGACCTCAACTTGACCCTACATGCTTGCCCTAGTGTCTCATTAGTTCATAATATATGTATCCTAGATGTACCTCCTTATTTTTCCTTATGCATATCTATAGAATTTAATGCAAAGATTAGAGGTTATCTTGTAGCAGATTCATCATACATGTCATTCAGAACAAGATATGGGACCAAGGTATCCATTAAATTTGAGCCCATTGCACAATTCCACATTAAACCTTATGGACTCGATAACATAAACCTCAATTTTACCATCCTTGATGAGGATGAACATATGGTGGGTCAATAATTAAACACTCACCCTAAGGAGATACCAGACATGTTCTTAGATGAGTTATGGAATGACAATCTTTTGGTTGATCTTTTGGAAGGAGTTAAAGAGAGGGACATAGGTGTCTATTGTTTACATGAATAAAATAAGTCCATGTCATCTCTCATTGAACCTAAATAAGATCATAGTGGCTTATGGAAATCATTCTTTGATGGTTTAAAGAGCAAACATGGAGTGGGTGTAGGTGCAATGCTAGTATCCCCCTCTAATGACAAGTAGTTCTCTTCTTACAAGTTTTAATTTAGTTGATCTTTTAATGTAGTAGAATATGAGGGACTTATCCATGGCCTTCAATGGGTTAATGAGAGAGGAATAAATTAGGTATAAGTTTATGGGGATAGTGAGCTAATAGTGCACTAAGTTAGAGGCTAGAATATTACCAAGAATCCCTTGATGAAGTCTTACAAGTATAGAGTGTGGAACCTAATTTAGGATTTTGAGGCCTTAAAAAACCATGAAATACTAAGAAACTAGAATAAACATGATGGTAGGTTGGTAGTTATGGCAGCTCAATTTGATATCCCAAATGAGTTAAAAGGGGGAAAGGAACAACCACATGTTAAAGTGGAGGTGAGACCATTAGTGCCAAATAATGAAGCTCATTAGTAGGTCTTTGAGAATGACAAAAAAATTGATTATTTCTTATAATAGGAAGTAAAATTCTCTTCAATGAACCAATAAAAATTTCAACATCAATATGAAGAGCAAACAGTTCAATTGAGATCTAATAAGTTTCCTAAAGGGCTTGTCACCCTTTAAGTTCTTTTCAACAAGGGAGCTCATATGAGAAAAGATAAGGCAATGATGTCAACCAATGAAGAAAAATATGAAAGAGTCCTTATCTTCAAAGATAATCTCCTCAATCTTGGAAATGTAAGCACTAAAACTAAATGGCATGATTTCATAAAAAATTTTAAAGAGTATGTAGACATCTTTACTTGGGAATATAGTGACTCTAGAGGTTTTGATCCCAAGTTAAACCAACACAATATAGAACTAGAGGTTAATGCCAATCCTATCAAGAAGAAGTAGAGACATATAAACCCCAAAATTGAATGCCTTATGAGGAAAGATTTAACTAAATTAATTGAATCCAAGATCATCTTTCCCATTAAGCACTCTTCATGGGTAGCCAATTTGGTACTTATGAGGAAGAAGAGTGGAGAAATCAAACTATGTGTTGACTTCAAGGATCTGAATAGGGTCTCCTTGAAGGATCACTATCCTCTACCATCCATGGAGCAACTCCTTTAGATAGTTACTAGTTTAAAATGTTTCTCCCTTTTGGATGGATATTCAAGATACAACCAGTTATTGGTGAGAGAAGACTACCTTCACCATAAAATGGGGCACATATGCTTACCAAAAGATACCTTTTGGATTTTCAAATGGTGGGGAAACTTTACAAAGATCCATGGACATGGATTTTCAAAGGTTACTAAATATATGGTGCTGGTCTACTTGGATGACATCATAGTTTTCTCCAAGAAAGCTAGTGAGCACATGGACCATCTAAGGTTGATCTTTGAAAGATGCAAAGATTATGAGATATCTCTAAATCTAAATAAATATGTGTTTTTTTTTTCATGAAGGAAAAATATTGGGTTACATTATCTCAAAGGAGGGATTATCCATCGACCCTAATAGAATAAGTGTTATCTTAGCACTATCTCTACCCAAGCACAAGAAAGCAATCCAGAGCTTCCTTTTGTGAGAAGGTTTATACCTAGTTTTACAAACATGGTCAAACCCATCACCACCATGATGATGAAGAGATAATTGTTTACTTGGTCAAATGAAAGTAAGAAAACATTTAAGGCCATCAAATAGGACATTACCTAAGCACCCTCACTCATGAATCTTGATTTCTCAAAGGATTTCATATTGTACACCTTTACCAATGTTGACAACATATCATCTATGCTAATGCAAAATAATGGTGAAGGACTTGAGTAAATAAGTGCCTTTTTATTTAAGGGATATAGGGATATAAGGTAATATATAATTTTATACAAAAGTAGGTTCTTGCAGCTTTGAGGAGCCTAAAATTTTTTAGACCAATGCTCTCCAATAGTAAGCTTCATCTTATGGTGTCTCATCTTAGAGTGAGGGACTTTCTCCTCAATAAGGATTTGAATGAGATAAGAGTGAGCTATATTACCAAGTTCATGGATTATGATGTGGAGATCAAAGTCACCAATCTAGTAAGAGGTAAAGGATTGTGTGAGCATATGGTGGATGGCCTTCAAGAAGACAAATAATTTGTTTTGGTGACACAAGATAACTCATAAATAGAGTCACCTCTACTTCATAATATCTATTTCCAATATATGACACATTTATTTATGATAAGATAATGCTCACAATGTTTGGATAGAGAAAAAATAAGGTATTTCAAGATTCATTCCATACCTTATACATTAGTTAAAGGGACCTAATCCTCAAATGAAACTCAAATATGGCCAAGTCAAGAAACCATACCATGTTTGATATCTTGTGGAGTGGCCTTTATTTGATCCATAGATGCAAATAACATAATGTTTTTTAGATTTCCAAACTAGATGGAGAGCATTACCCATCCTAGTTAATGGCATTCATTTAAAGCCTTGTTAGTAAAATAGGTTGTACATATTATATGATATTGTAGCATATGATAGTAGTTTTATATGCTTTCCTCTAAGTGCCTTTAGCACATTTCCTTTTAGTTGTGTGTTTCCTTTTTAATAATTTTCTTGGGCATAGTTTTTTATTTTTCTCTTTTATTCTTTTTGCTTCAAGAGGAAGTTTTAGAAAGGGTAAGCCCTATAGTCAATCTCACAATAGTTTTAGTTGAGAGGAAAGACTGTGACTTTGTGTACTTAATAGATCAGTTTAAGACAACTAAGTTTGTGCATAGCATGCATGAATCCCTAGGATATCACCAAAAAAGTTGGCCAATTTTAACCTATGTATAAAAAAATTCATAAATAGATCTATATCTAAAGATCTTGGTATGGAATGATTAGATAAGTAGAGTTATTGATTGAGGAGGAGATCAAAGGTCACTTACAAAGCTTTTGAAACACTTTAAGAAGGCTTAAAGTGAAATTCATTGATCTTTGACAAGTAGGTCTTGAAACAGGTCTAAGGTTGCAAGGTGAAAAATACTAGCAAGGTCTCATGGTGTTTTAAGCATTCAAGAGCATGGATCAGGTTGAAAAATGTCTTATAAGTCTATTAGAGCCTTATAAAAGAGACAATAGTTCAAGCACAAGTCCAAAAGAACTAGACCATCATGATAATGTCATGCAAAAATGGACTAGTCAACTTGATTGTGTATTTAATAAGCATGCTTAGAAAGCCTCTCAAGTCCAAAAACCATATGGACATGAATTTCTTCATGCCTAGATCATCCTCTACAAATTTCATAACTTGATGATTTGTCTATCTCAAGTTATAAAGCTTCAAAGTTAGACTTAAAGAATGAAACAAGTGTGGGGACATGAAGTTTAAGCTCCATGAAATAGTCGTTTGAATTCAAATATTCCAAGGTTTAATGTAAATGTGATAAGTGTCCAAATCTCGAGAGCTAAGGTCAAGATCCAATGGTGAGTGGTCAATATGATAGTATCAATGAGTCCTAAAGATATAACAACACATATTTGATCATACAAATTAGATCTACAATGAACATCAAGTCAAAATATTAGCATAAGTGAGAAGATGATATGTGGAAATATCTTAGGTGTCTTTATAAATATCTAATGGTATGCATCAACTGATAGATTTAGTGGGTCCAAGAAGATCAATGGTACACATTCACTCATATAGATCAGATCAACAACAATAAATGAGTCAACATGTCAATGAATCTCAAAGGCTAATAAGAACATAAAAAGTGTCATAAGTGCATTAGTTTATTATAAAATATAGGGCTCACATTTAATCATATAAAAGGAGATATATAGTGTGCAAGAGGTCAAAGATTTAATAGGATCTTATAAAATAAATAAAGACCTGATAGTTGGCACAATATGAGAGGTCCAAATTAAGATCAATGATCAATATTAAAAGTCAAAAACATTGGGTCCAAGAAGATCAATGGTGCTCATTCAATTGTGAGGAAGTAGATCAATGGTCAATATTAAAGGTATAAATATAAGAGTTTTCAAGTGGAGATCAATAAAAACCTAGGTCAAAATAGAAGTAAGTCCTAGACAGATCATCTTATCTCCATTATATATCATTTTAATACCTATAAAAGGACATAGATCTAGTTAGGATGATCAATGATGGAGTTTTGATGCCATTGAAACTCAATATGAACCTTTGGTTTGAAGATTTGTAACATACAAGATCCATCTTTGGGGGTTGCAATATGATTTCGTGACTATGATCTTCATTATTTAAAGAAGACCTATGTATATGGTGAGTTCTTAGTTTCCATTAATTCTTAGAGGTATGATAGGTCTATTTAAACCTAATGGAGATTAAGGAGGCTATGTATTCTATAGTTTTACATCAATATAAAATTTATAGGAAAACCAATAAAGTGTATTGGTTTTCCATCTATAGAAAAGACCTACACTCAGATATTGAATTAGGGAAATATATATAGTTATGGAAAAGTATCTCATCTTTAGACAAAGTTATAAGTCTAACAAATATCCACTAAGAGCAGAATTGGGCATGGCTCTATCAAGTGCATGGATATAAAGACCCTGCCCTTATAATGAAGTAAGTGAAGATGGTGTAGACTCCCAAGATGGAGATCTAGTGGTTAGAGCAAGAAGTTGTAGCATTTAATAGGTTTTTATGGTGCATAATTGTTTTCATTCATAATAAATATCATGACTCACCACCTTTCACAACTATTGTCTTCTAGTACATTTCTCTCAGCCAATGAGAAGATTCAGGGGCTATTGAGACAAATAAAAAGATAAGTTGTCAATAAAGAACTAGTGCTGATTTGATTAAAAAGGTGGTAGCTCAATTAATGATTTATGTAATTAGGATCCCTCTTCTCTCTCCCTTTCTCATATATTACACATTATTTCCATTTGGTAAGCTCTCTCTCAGTTTTTAGAAGAAAAGTCTCTCTCACTTTTGATAGTAACTCTCTCTCTCTCAATTATAAAAGAGTAGAGACTTTGATTTGATAAGGCTAGACCCTATAAAAATTTGTATGAAATACCTCTTGAAGATAATAAATATTTCTTTTACCTATCTCTTACTTTTGAAATATGTTTAGTAAGCTTGTGCATGATGACATTGTGAAGGAGAATCTTCCATGCCCATTGTCCTTTCTTGACTATTTTAGGGTATTTTCTAGTTGATTATAGGTCTACATTTGTGTTATTTTTGCCATTAATGTAATCTTGGTATGAGTCTTATAATTCCTCTTAGCTTCATTCATTGCTTATTGAACTTAGTGTATGAAATAATTATGTAATTACTTATATTTTAAGATTGTGTGAGTTAGTGATATCTTATGTTTCTTCAGTATATTTTTCATGATTGTGTGAGTTTTCATTTAATTTAGTGCATCACCCTCTTACCCTTCTTAGGATCCCTTTATCCCTTCTCTAACCCTTTTTCTCAATGCAAACATTAGTATATGTGATCCATCAAGAGGATGTTGGCCTTGTCTAGAGGTTCAATCCCACCATAGGTGACCCATAACCTAGGGTTGTTCCCATAGTGTAGCTCAATTGGAAAGGTCCTGAAGAACCCTCCCCAAGGGTGCAAGTTGACACTACAATAAGACCAATATAGGATATTTATGTTAATGATAAAATGACTTGGACCCTCTGTTGGGAATTTATTTATAACTCCCTAACTAACTTAATTCAAAATTAGTGTTAATATTATTCCTAACCCTAACTTTAACCTAGGGACCCTTTTTAACATGTGAACACTGTCAATAGTGCATGTTAGGTTATGTACCTTAAATTAAAAAATATTAATTAAATTTTTTAAAATGAGATGGAACTATGTAATTAAATAAAAAAATTAGCATTTTTTTAATAGATAAACTATCATGTTAAATTTTGGGCATGACATTTGGGTGCCAAAGTATAGTTAAAACACATGGAGATTTAGTATGTTTTTATATTTTGTTTACCACTTTCAAAAATTGGTTGGGATTTGTGTTTTTCTTTCATTATGTCTCAAAAAGAGAGTATGGGTAGCTTATAGTATGAGATTCAATAGGTACCACCATCCAAATATTCGATCTTGACATACATGAATGTATAGATCCTTCAAAATATGTAATGGGTTTTGAATGTTTTAAATGAAAGGATACCACTTATTATAGGTAAAATAGGGAAATTTTTTATAAAATATACAAAGTGGGTTTATAGATACATAGACCCTACTATCTTTAGGATTATAGGCACCAAGAACAAGTGCCTATTAAACACCCTTCTCACCCTAATGATATTATTCATTTACTTTAGTGTATTTGTGTAGTTTAGAGGTATTAAATTGAACCATCATAAATTCATCAACATTCACATGCTTATAATCTAATTTTTTTGGGGGATGACATGATAAAAACTATATATTTAGATGTCTGGTAAAATAAATCAATGTATCCTTTCTTGACTTACATATCTGGATTTATATAATAGTGTTACCTTTTTCAAAATAAAATTCTTATGTTTTGTGGATCACCCCTCCTTGGGTAGGTATTTATCATATTTATCTTCCATGATTTTGGAGAAGGTTTCTCATTTCAATAAAAGGGCTTTAGCATCCAAGATCTTATATTATAATGTAATATTTTTCTTAGTTGCCTTAACCATATCACATAGATCTAGTGAAACCTCCAATGTTTTATAACATCCTTCATGACCTACTAAATGAATCTCTATTTTTACATCTAGTTACTCAATAGTATCCCATAGTCCTTCATTTATTTATAAAATAGTACTATCTAGATTTCTTTTCTTTATATTTAATCTATAAAGAGATCCATTTATTATGTTCTTATTTTGGAGGTATTTTATGTGTCAAATATGGTAGAGGAAATGTTTAAACTATATCTTCATGTCATCTAATTGTTTATTTTTGTCTTGAGTCCATAGGGGATAACTTATAGAGTATGTAAAATATGTAGCCATAGCTGCCATGGCCTTGAATAGCTTATCTACTTTATCTTGGTATGCATTTCTATTTTTTTAGTTTTCCCCCAATAGTGTCCCTAATATTTATTCTTCATACTCATCTATAACCTATGATTTTATTAGGTTATTATCTACCTAGGTGCCTAAGTGTCTCATAAAATTCTCCACTATCTCTTCTAACTATATTTCTATCGGTTATGTTGAATCTAAATCATATTGTGGCCTAGTGGTTATTAAGGCTATGAGAGACCCTTCTATCCCTTCATCCATATTCACAAACATTTTCATCCAATATATTTTTGTGCTTTAAATAATGGTAAAATATTTTTATACTAATCCTATGGAGATTCTGAATATTATAGCTACCATTAATCTAATAATCTTTTCCCATTATAAAATGTATGATATATCCCCATCCCTTATTTATTGGATTCAAAGGATTTATTTATGTTTTATTATATAGTTATATTTGGGTTCCATTGTACTAGTCCTCAATACCATTATATATTATTCACAAAATAAATTCTTAACACTAACAATAAGGAGCCATAGCAAAATTTGCTATTTCTTTACCCAATTTTACTAATATTTTCATAGAACTATTTATAGAGGGTGGTAAAATCATCATACTAAATTCATGTAGTGATCATGTATTATGAAATTTGGATTCTATTGGTATTATAAAAATCATTCACTTTATACATTAGATTTTCATAGGGTTCCTAATTCATTGAATGGAGATATCCCTTTAATTAGGGAATGTCCCAGTAAGTGTAGGTATTGATTTTGTAATCATTACCTTATTATTGTCATATTTTTGGTATTATTTCCCTGACTCATTAATTATATCATTGTATGAATTATTTTCAATGAGATATAATAGGGTCTATCCATATACAATGCATCCTTATGTGCATAACTCAACTATGCTCTAATTGTGCTCTCTATGATTCCTAGATACAAAAAAAGACTCCTTACATGTAGTAAAATTCTTTGGATAATTATGGGTTCTTCCATATACTTGAATGTACATATTTTTGAGTTTCCTTATCATGGGATACAAATAAAGAGAAAAAAAAATGTTCCATGAGGATCTAGCAACTCAAATTTTATATAATGTTTCTTATACTTTGGTTTCAATATCTAACATTCTCCAATTTTTGGGGTGTTTCCTTTTTCTCTTTTGTGAGGTAGGGTATACTTTTTGGGGGGGGGGGGGGGGGGGAATTTAATAAAAGTGTCATTATCATGAGGGATACACAATTTAAATATAAGTTAAATCACCTATATATAAATTTCTTAATTTGGCCATTGAATATGGAAGTTAAGTAACTATTTTTACCTTAATTTAATGTTTTTGACCATTCTAACGTAACTTCCTTTATTTTTTGGTATTATTTATTATAATTAATTTTTACTCATTTTTCATTTCTTTCATATCCTTATCCCAAGGTCATATTTTTTGATTTTATGTTTCCTTTGTATCTAACTTTTATGTTTCCCACCAACCACCCATTTATTCTCAACTTAGTAGTCCATTTTTATTCAACTAATCTAATAATTTATCCTTATGCAAAAAACAAACTTTTCTTCACTTTTATTCAAGGAAAGCATTGTTTTACATTATTAACTCCTCCTCCTCACTAATATAATATTTATTAAATTTGAGATTTAACATAAATCCCACTCTTCCATTTCCTATATATTTTTGTATTTGGGTTCTTTTTTCTCTACTTCTATTATGATTTTTTCCAAAACTTTGTTCTTTGAAGTTTATATTATTTTTTCCATTTTTTTGTGTTTTATTTAATTTTTTTTCTTTATTTTATAAAAAAATCGTTTCCCCTCGTTTAATATTTCTCACAATATTTCACCATGTTAATCTATGATGTATAATTTTAACCATGTGCCACTTAAAAATCTTCTCTAAAACATTCCTAAAAAGATTTTTAATCTTGAATCTAAAATTTATTCAATGACATAGTGTCCTAGCCATAATATTTTTAATTTTACCTAGTTTTCATTCTTACTATTATATAGTAATACCATGTCATGTATCCTAAATTCCTTTTTATTAATGTTCCATTCATGCTAGGCTTTTTATCTTCTCTTCTCTTGTGTTTGATTATAAGCAATTAAGGATATGTGTTCATATCATTTTTAAAATTCCATGAGTATTTATTATAATGAATATTTTTTCATTAATCTTAAATGTGACTACTAATCTTAGGATTACTAAAAATTACTTTATGGGAATTATGGATTTCAATTCGTATACTAGTTGAAATAGATAGTACTTGGTTAGCTTTTTTTTGGTCATGTGATAAGCCCAAAGTACCACTTATATTTTTGTATCCAAATTCATTATATTTAACTTACATACCTTGGTCAAAAAATCTCTAAGACTTTGTTGAATGCTTCCACTATTCTATTTTCTTTCGAGTGATAGGAAGTACTATAATTACATTATATGAATAAGTTATTTAATTACTCTGATTTTTTTAATTTATAAAACATGTGTCTTGATCAATTTTACCACAAATTGGGCATCCAAATATAATATTTATGATCCTATCATATAAAAATTTAGATGAGGTTTTTATTATACAATCCTTTGTATGTATTTATATCAACCCATCTTGTTAGGCACTTTTAGCTTATTATTATAAATATTGTATTAATTCATTGTGATTTTGGTTTAATTGGAATAATAAATTTAGTTTCACATTTATAAAATTATTATAATTCAAATAATATCCATAACATAATTTCATCCCATGAATTTATTTTCCTAACATTTGACCTATATCACAATTCCATGCATGTCTATATGTATATTTAAACATATACGACCACCATGGGCCAAATAATGATATTTTATTAGTGTTATATTCTCCTAAATTATGGCATAATTTTATTACATAATGATCCTACCTAATTATTCCTTATATTTTGTACAATAATTATACTCTCCACAAAACCTCATCTCTTCCATTTTTTGTGCTCTCTGAAAAAGTGTGAAGGAAAAGCTTGTATTAGTAATCTTTTACATTCTATTTTTCCATATCATTTTGGAAATTACCTTATCTCTATGAATTTCATAGTGTTTTATATTTTTTTATAACTACCTAAATTTGAAATATATGAGCTCCAAGCAAATCATCCTCAATCAATCCAACATATTCTCTAGTAATAATTCTTGATAAATAATGTAGTCCGTTATTTATTCAATTGGGTTTTACTTTAATATTAAAATAAAAATGTAGGAATAGAATCAACCAATGGCATATCCTCCCTTTTATTAAATAGATACTAAAATATTATTTATATATTATCTCAATCTTGTACACTTGTAAAATACTTATAATGGATGTACCTTTTAGTTATAGACTTACTTGTTATTGAAAAGCTCACATTCCATGCCTCTTTATGTCTAATTGATTATATATTAGTCTAACCATTTTTATTTTTATTACCAAGTCTTATATACTACGAAACAAGATATAAACATAATTATTATCCTTCACTACCAATTCTAGACCTGTACATATTTTCTAGCTCCCTAGCACTTGCATCTTAGGCAGACACCTACGTTGATGCAAGTGTCCACTTTTCCTACAAAGTTTCTATCACCTAAATGCCATATAAATTTTTAAAATAAACATATAATAAATTTTGTCTTAAGTTATTTAGTGTGAGATATTTCTAAAAGGTATTGGTATATATACAAGATCAACCCTCATTCATTTGACACCTAACAAAAAATGTAGAAATCACATAAAACTCAAAAGGAAATATAAAAAAAACACTCATTAAATAATTAAAGTAATAAAACCTTCTCTATTCATACTTATTTATATATTATTCATAGTATCATTATTTACACAGGTCTTAAGCAGTCAAAGAATAACCCATAAGCCTTATTTGCCAAGTTACAAGCTAGGTCGTTGTATGTCTTTACTTATGACACATTGCATTTCACTCCTGTACATACATAAGCCAACAATTAGGGGATAAATATATAATTATGATACCATATTCATATTATTGGTTATATAAGTATCACCCATTGATAGAGGGGTCTTTGGTGTAGCTCAAAAAAATGAGCCCACTAAACCATTTTCCCATAATCACTCCAAGAGTGAAGAGATAAGGTTTAATAATTTGATAAGGATAATAAAAATATGCATGCGATCTAAAAAATCATAATAAATGAGATATAAAACCTAAAATGATCCATTCAATATTTTGTATAGGATACCTATAGTAGGGTCAGACACCTATATTGATGCAACTATCTATATCTGATGCAAGAGTCTGAGGCCACAAAAATAATATTCCTATAATCTGATGACTATTATATGATCATATTCCAATTGAATTCCATTTTGTTCTAGATCAAACCTGCATGTGCATAGTAAACTAGATAAGTATTATTTGTTTCTAATTCATTTTAATATCTATCAATAATTATACTTTATTATTTTATCAATATTAGTTGTATAAATTTAGAATACTATTTGTCTTAGTATTATATTAAATTAGCATGCTCATTAGGTTAGTTCACTACCCTTGTGTAAAACATATTTTAATCCTCTTAACCCTATATACCCCACATATCTAAATTTAGGTATATGCATATTAAATCTAGGGTGCCTAAGGTTTGTGCTTGTGAATACCTAAAATATTAAAACATCACTATGAAAAAGTTAATATAAGAGTTACAAAATCAAAATAAATATTCCATTTCAAATATCACATCATTGGAAAGTTATATTACACACCTAAAGAAACCAAAATATTCTAATGTTAATCATGTATTCACATGTTAATATAGCAATGTTTCACATCCAAATAATAAGGTAGAATAGAATACCTCTAAAATAATTTATTCAAATAGTGAACAAAAGGATAATAAGAGTCCAAGTGAAATCTTAGGAGAAATTCTTTAAAAAAGTGATTCAATTACCTCATATACATCCTATAAGGAGACCAAATACTATTGTGCATAACATAAAATGCATGGGAATAATACATATTGCTATTTTCATTGAATAACAAAATATAAAAGATAAATGACAATGGAAATAATGTCATTCATATATGAATGAAGAAAACCTCTCACATTATGAGTAGCTCTCCAAAATCACAAGTAAAAAAATAAAAAATAAAACATGAGTACAAAAATATAATTTAGAACACAAATAATTCCATACATAAAAAATAGAGGAAAAAATATTCAAAATGCCAATCTAGAGCAAAATATGTTAGAAAAAGATCAATAATTTAAAACAAAAATTACATATTTTCCTAGTGTGCAAGCAATTACACATGACTCTCCTTTGTCTCATAATGAGATACAACATTTTCACAATGATGAACATAATTAAAAAAAACTCTCAAGAAGGAAAATCCAATCTATGGGTTAATTTTTTTTTCATACTAAGATGATAAAAATGATATATCACAAGTTTAATAACAACCTAAGATGTTACATATTTACTATACTAATAACATAGAAGATTGGTATAATCCTAATCATATTGATTACACAACATATGAATATGATACACATGATACTGATCCTTCACATAAGAATCTCATTGATAATTACATTGAATTATATTATAATTTTTCCTTGCACATGTTTTCTTTGATAATCCTTCTAGATATTCCAAAAAAATAAAATAAAAATTCTAAAAATACAAAAAACATTCAAATTAATTTAATAATACCAAAAAACATCAACATGTTCATACTTATAATAGTTCAAATACATATGTTGTTTATTCCATGTTATTATATATCAAATAATTCCTTTCTTATATACATGTGTTTCATGCTTCATTTAAGTGTGATATAAGAATACCTAGATATGTGATATATGCACATATGGATTTTGAGTCTTCCCTCCACTCACATGATAAGTATGTTAGGGGAATATGATTCTTTGATCAAATTACACCTAGGTAATATTACTATACGATAACTTTAAATTATGATTTTTGAGTTTATATAATTGCACATGCCTATATCCAGGCTTATACCTTTCATAGTGTACTTGATATGTATGATATGTACATAACATATCTTACAAACACATATGTTTAAGAAATAGTATGCTATGTTTATGTTGGGTTTATATATTCATATTTTCTTTTATATTTCATTGAATTTCCTATTTGATTATTTGAATAAGATTCATTTATTATGCCCCTCATGACTTTACTTACCTATTTTAAAATTTGAATATGTGATCTATGTTGTATGGACATTTGAACATGTCATTTCTATGTTTTGAATAAATTTTACTAATTCATGTCCCTTCGGATTATGTGTCATTTGAGCATTCCATTTGTACGAGGTCTTCTTGGACCATTCTATTATTTGTATTACTTTTGAGTTCCCTTATGTGTGTGCTTGATTGTTTAATGATCTTGTATTGTTATTCCCTAGATGTTTCCTTGATCTAAATCATGCATTTTAGGACTTGATGTGATCACATATTATTTGCCTTAACTATATAGCTGCCTAGACATGTTACTCCTATAAGATACATGATCCATACATAGATTATATAGTTATATTATCCTTTTGAGTTAAGGTAACTATTAGATTCTACTTCCCCCACCTCAAAAGGAGGGCATGTCAGTAGGGGAATGTCATAAAGGCATGACTTCCACATTTTCATAGATTCATATTTTTTGGGAACATAAAAAAGGCATGACCTCCACACTTACTCATTACTCAACATCTCTAGATTATAGTGGGGGCATATCATAGACACGTGTCCTCCATATTTACACCAAATTTTAATTTATCATAATTCATAGTTATATGATTTAGATACACATTTGTGGAAACATTCTATAGATATCTTTAGACCTTATTCTAATTTATACAATCCCTCTAAATGGTGGTTTACAAAGATAAGAACCACATCTAATTCAAACTTAGTGAACCCAAAAAATCATTATTTATCCAAAATCCTTAATTTTATAGAAAAATTATCTTATGTTAGACCTCCATTTTCATAGTGCTTACTTTAGAGATGTTGTGTTGTACACGCATCCTATTGAGAAATGATTTACGTGTTGTTTAGACATAAGATGTTATTGAACCTGTATGAATTAGACAACAATTATATATGTCATGTAATGATACTTATTTTATTACACCATAAAGATTATATTATTAAATTATATGATTATCATATTCATTGTGATGTCATTTTACTTATTTTTTTTTGGTTGTCCATACTAATGAGTATTGATTTCATACTACTACAATTATTATTCTTAAACATCTATTTGATTATACATACGTTTATATGATTGGTATTGATTTATTACCATTGATATATGATACCTTAGATATTTCATGTGCATGTTTTATGGATTGAGATCACTTATATTATATATATATTCTATATCTTCAACTATATAAAGTAGAACATTGTTTTGTGTATAATGTTGTGTAGGTGGCTAGGAAGGCCAATGAAGAAACTAGGGCTACGTTGTGTATGAGAACATAATTGGTATAGTGGTGACATAAAGTGGGTTTTACATATTTTAGGTTGATTTTTATGTTCTTAGAACAATAATAGAGCTGTAGAGTCCTTCTAGGATCCAAATAGGACTTTTAATGTAACTGATGTGCCCATTTATGTTTTGATATAGTGGGTTCACTAATGAGGCATGGACTTGCTTGCTCACTTGTATGGGATCGTAAGTGGATTTATGGAGAGGGGATACCTTTTGACCATAATCCAAGGGATCAAAAGGGACGTATGTAACATTGCCATTGGATTATATAAAAATGATTTTAATCTATATGAGGATTAAACGACTTCCTTGAGAGGACTCTTTCTCATTTTAGAATTTAGTAAATTGGAAATGGAAGAGAGAAGGAGAAAGAGGAAGATCTTAAAGAATGAGGAGCTTAGACATTTCCCAAATCTTGTAGGTGGTGTTATTTATTGGTTTCAATAAGGAACCAAGGTAGGCTTAAATGCCCCATTTGATTTAATTTCACTTATTTATTAAATTATTTTTTATTCCTTGCTTTAATTGAAAATTTCAATATGTAAGGCCATAAGGCTTACCCTATTTCTTTACTTGTATTTAATTTTTGTTCCTATAGCCACCATGTGGTTTTAATGCTAATTTTTACTTACATGTGTAATATCCCTCCTACACTATTGTCTATTTTCTATGCCATTTTATTTTTTTTAAATGGTAGAGTTATGTAGTCAAAATTTATGTAGATTTGCTTTCTTATTATGTATTCATATGTAGTGGTAGTGTTGATGGAACATAGTTCCAATGTAAATATACATGATTTTATTGTATGTAGTGGTATTGATGAGTGGGACTAAAATACCCCTCCCATATTACATATTATTTGGCATGATGGCAAGTTGGTATGACCTGCCATGACCAAGAGATGGTAGAAAAAAGATGAGGAATTTCATGTGTTCTTCTTCTCCTTCAGTGGGACTTTTTGGTGTTGGAAACACATTATGGATAAATTTTATAATTTACATTAATATTTTATATTTATTTTTCTTATATTCTAGTTTTGGAGATGGAAACCTCTTTTGTGTATTTAAACTTATAGCTTCCTAGAAGTATTTCCAAGTGAGTTTTCCTTGTTAAGCATTAATTAACACATAAACCTATTTTTATCAACTTTCCACCCTTAAACCATGATGTGATGATTCCCGTAGCTAGAAGTATTAGGCTTGAGGGTTCCTAGGGTAGCTTCTTGATGATGGAAAAAGTATGGAAGTGAGCCCCTCTTTATGTTGGCTATGTAGTTACTAGTGGAATTAAATTGAAGACCAACTTGTGCTAAATCTTGTAAAGATATGAAAATAAATTATATTGGATGTTTGATAGCCATGTTAATGTAATTTATTAATTTTAAATTATCAATAAAACTGAAATTTAAGTTATGATGTACATACAACCATTGAACTAGTGTTTGTTTATCATTTGTATACTTCATTAGAAAGGAAGACAATAAATGTATAAAATGAAATTTTATTGAAAATAAATGTCAAGTTTGAAAATATTATTTTCAATGATATGTTTAAATAGTTAATTTTGCGTCACTATGGAAAAATTAAAATAAAATGAGTTATTATGCTTTGTCCTTAGTTTTTTATAGTTTATTATTATATACAAACAATTTTTATAAAGTTTTAAACTTACCTAGATTTTCATAAATTAGTATAGTTATAAATTAGTATTTCTCAAGATTCCTTAGTATTTTAAGGAATATTTTTTTGTTACCATTTAAAAGTAATGAATTATCAAAGTTTCAACACTAAATCTTATTATAACTCCTTTGAAAATTAGCCTAACTTCATGTATATTTTAAGCATGTAAAAATAGTATATTAGGTGCCCAAAATAATTTCTTAATAAAATTATTAAAAATTAGGATCCAACACCACTAGTTTCATAATTTTTGGTCTATAATTTTCCTAATATACATTTTTGAAAATTACTATTGTGTAGGGTAACTTGGTTGGCATACATGCCCTTTGCAAGGGCACATGCCAATTTTTATAGGGTATCTACTTATTTGGCTAGACATCACCCATGTAACCACACAATAAAGGTTTTATAGTTGGCTAGACATCAAACCCACTCCATATAGTTGTGTACATTTTATTCCTTGAGATTTTAGGTCCTATTAAGAATGATTAGAGATTTATATGCTTATGTGAGAGCATGTTGGCTTATTAGAGTGAGTGGGGCATGTATGGTTGTGTAACGACTGTGTGTCTACTTGCACATTTGCTCCTTATCACTTAAGCAAATTAGTTGTCTAGAATGTGCATTTTACATTCTCAAAAAATAAAAACCAGCCTATTTCGTGTGTTTTTCCATTGTGACAATTTATGGGCATGACATTTTATTATCAGAACATGGTTATAACACTAGGAGCTTTGGGGATATCTATTCAGTAAAGGTTATTCTATAATAAACTGATGCATTTAATTATTATGTGTTATTCCTCATGAGGAGGTAATAATATTATACATGAAAAGTTCCTTGGACTATGGACTATTCAGATAAGTAAATAATGTTTTGTTCCTTATTTTGGAGTTATCACTAGATAGGCTCATCTTAGGATTTTTTTCCATCGACCCATATTGATGATTAGATGAGGTTTGATAAAGGATCAAAACAAGGGTTCCAACCTAATTTTATAAATTAAAATAGCCTCAAAGTCTAAGAGATTGTTAGCTTATGAGCAAACTCCTGTGTGATAAGTTAATGGGAATTTACCATGACCATTATAATACAAATATTGCATTGGAATAATTATTAGATGAGTTATTTGATAGGTTGATATCAGTTTTCAAGAACATAGATATTGATCTTAGCTAGATAGAAGAGTATATTTTATGTATAGAATATAGATGGGCCTTTATAGGTTCTATGAGAGAATTTTAATTAAACATTTCCTTGCTACTTAAGAAGAGTGTGCTAGAAGATTAATTGATTTTATTTCACCTTGAGTAATGAGATTATAATGGATTGGGATGCATTATTTAAATCCATATTTGATCAGAGATTATTTTTATTATTGTTTTAACTACATTCCCTAGCCTTCATAGAATGGTATGTATTGCATCATGTTTAATAGATAAATTGTATAGATGGAGTGGCTTGATGCCTTTATGTGGTTTAATCCTCTCCATCCTATTTAGGTAAACATGTTGTGATATTTATCACTTACAAGTTTATAAGTGTGTGGTTATTTTGGAAACTTAGATTTGTAATGTATTATTCACACTGTGAGAAGGTATTGAATAGTTATTTTTCTAGTTATGGATATGTTATCTCCCTACTCCCAACTTGTGGCATTCTATACCACACTATTTAAGGTTATTTAGCCATTTATTGTTTTGAAGTTTTATTGATTATTGGATCTCCTATTTTTATTTGTTATCATCAATTTTGGATTGGATTGGTTTGTCTATCCATTTTCACCTTAATTATTCTTTGGATTAAATTAGGTTGTTTAACCTTTTTATCATATCTCCTTTTTTGGATTGAGTTGGGTTATTTAACCAATTTATTTTACTCCTTGATTGAATTAGTGTTGAGGCCAACATACCCCCATTTTTGAAAATGGGGACCCTTGTTTTAAGTTTTGAAAATTTATGCTTTAAATTGAAAAATGTCACTTGATCTAAGTTCTTTATTTTAAGATAATCCACACCTAGTTCTCATTTATCTTAACTAACATGTTTCTATTTGATCCTTGTCTTATTTTATCTTATTTTTATAATTGTTGCTTCATGTGTTTTCAAGATGTAGGATTAATGGAGTCTAAAGTGTGTGAATAATGTTCAGGGCTGCAAACTTAAAATGATAATTTGACCCTTTGTTAATCTTTAGCCTTTAATGGTTTGACTAAATTCATGAGTAAATTATGTTAAAACCTAGGGTTTTATGCCTTAAAATATATTTTAATCTAGGTCTTCTGAATTAAATTCAAATTGGTGTAGGTCAATTATACACAAGAACACTTTATATTAATTTAAAACTTAGTTTATATTTTATCCTAAGGCTTTAATCATGCTTATTAACATGATCAAAATCTTAGTCTAAAATTTATGCCAAGTCTCTCTATTCTTGAAACCCACCTAGTCTACTTCATTGCCCATAGTGACTAATTAAATACCTGAACACTTTATTATGCTTTAAAAATTAGCTTAAAATATTTATCCTAAAGTTTTATTTATATTTATTAAATAAAATTAATACCTTAATCTAAAACTCTTATCCTAAGTTCTTTATGTTATTTGAACACTTGTTTATTTTATTTACTGTAGGGATATACCAATCATGTTTGACTTCATGGATCAAGATCTAATAGAACACATTAAAGAAAGCATCAAAAATCCTTTAGCATAGGGAAAATTTAAGTTGTTAAAGGTCCTATAAAGGAACTTGTAAGTTTCAAGTGGAATTATCTCGATGGTTGAGCCCCAATATCAAAGGTCCATGTTCAACCTGACCACAACAAGTGGATCACAATCAGTAGAACGTGTTGATCTATGCAAAGTAGATCTAACAACATCAAGTCAAATATCCTATAGGAAGCAGAGTATATAATCACATTTGAACTCCTATATTGAGATCAATAGTGCATGTTAAAGAATATAAAAAAGATCCAATGGTATAAGATGAAGCTAAATTTTTAAAGAGTACATAATAAATGTGATAATGACATATATTGTAATCATAGTAAACTAAATAGATTTCAACTAATGACATCTCATCTCTATGATTATGATCCAATGGTGAGGAAGGCATGGAAATTTCCATGAGCCTAAACCCAATGATAGTCTTTCACATAGTGCAAAGGTATTAATCAATGGCATGTGTTCAAAAGATGCTCATAGAACCAAGAGAGCTACCAAGTGGCATGATCTCAGATGCCCATACCAAATATTAATGGTCTATGATAAGTCAAAGCTAAAAGACTTTGTAGAAAATAAATGGAACATATTCAAACAAGCTCTGAGATTACACGAGGTGTTGACATGTGTCCTAAAAGTGATAAATGGTCATTTTTTGAAACTTAATAAGATATGTGACATGATTAAACCACATAAGCAAGACACAATAGATTTAGAGATATTGTGAACCTAAGAAGGCAAAGGTATAAATACATGATCTAGATGAAATCTAAGTGACGAACCTCATATAATTAGAATCATTTGCCATAATTAAAGCTCTATGCAAGCTTGCTTGAAATTGAAAAATCCCTAATAACATACAAAATCCCTAATTTTTCCCTATTTTCATTGTGATTGATCCATGTAAAAATTAATTTTCATCTATGTAAGGATAATTTATTTAAGAGTTGAATTATAGTTCATGAGTAAACAATTTGATGAAGAATGATAGAAATGATAGCTCAAAAATGTATCTCAAAGGAGGATGTGGAGTTGTATTTGACCTTAGATGCTGAGGGATGAGTGTTCAGAGACACAAATTTCATTAACAATGCTTTGAAAATTGGAGACAATAATTGGTTAAATTTGTTTTGGACAATCAATAAATAGTCAACCATCACCTAAGAAGAGAAAAATCTATCAGCTAAGAGACTATATGATTATATAATAGCAATGTAAATGGTGGGCCTTCATTATGTATTAGTAAAGCCTAAGACCAGAAGAAAGGAGACCTAATGAGGTTTCTTATTCTTCATCAAATATAAAGGAACACAGATCATATTTAGAGGATATTCACATGATAACCCTGGACCCTAATGAGTCTATGGAGGATGCATTGAGAATGTTTTTCAACACTTATGAATTAGATGGTGAAAATGCTCAAGTTGAAGAAACTAAGGAAGAGAAAGTGAAGGAAGTATTACACTTAGTTCTTATTAACATCCCTAAGAAGAAGGATGAGCTGGCCATAGTTCCCAAAGCTAAGAGATATAAAGTGAATTTCACTCCTCCTTTGAGTGAAGTCAATTTATTTAGTGAAGAAAACATCATTTGTGGTCCATCTATTATATAATGGTTCATATATGGACCAAGATTATAGAGAGTGCCTACTGAGCATCATCCTTTGGCAATGGTGAAGGCCAAAAATGTCCCCTTACAATAAGAAATGAAGTCATGGATTATGGCTTTACAAGATAAAGAGGAGAAATGTTTGGTTGTTCTAGGTCAATCAAGTGAAGCAAAAGTGGATATCCTATCTCCTCAGGTGACTGAATCCTAAGTGGGAGTCAAATTTGATCCAAAGACTGCTATACTTTAGAGAGTAATAAAAAATAAGGTCATAGTAGGTGGTGAGGAGATGACATACTACAAAGTGGATCCATTTACCAATTTGACTCCAATAGGAAGACAAAAACTTGGAGAACCAATTTTCAAAGAAGATGTCTTAGAGTTGGCAGAGGCATAGACAAAATAACTAAAGGTTGGCATTAATGGATTAAAATAAAAAAGGAAGAACTTGTAGGATCATTCTATCATATTTGTCCTAGAGGCTATGATCGACATGTTTGAAGTTTCCTTGCGTGATATATTCAATTATTTAATATCAATAAAGTCCACATAGGGTGTGGTGAACCATCAGAGTATTGCGCCCATGAGCCAAGTCCACCAATGGAAGAGTACAAGTAATAAAATAAAATATTTGATCAATATTTTGATAGAATATCAAATCCATAGTTTTAAAAAAGTCATCTTGGCTCATCTAAATATGGCCATGGTTGTATTGGTAGACAAGGTGTAAATCTTGAACAAATGGTCCAAGAGACTAGAAGACATTTTTGAGGATAGAAAATAGTTATAAAGCATAATGGATCATATATTTTTGGATAGTTGTCAATCATGTCATGGTGATGTCATGGGGGTGTCTTGGTGAGTGGATGAAGTGATTCAATATCCTAAGTGACAATGACAAAGTGTGTAATATGCTTGTCCTAGTGTGCTTGAAGTTGGCTTGGTTGATCTTCAGTATCAACATGATGAGAGATGTTTAGGGATGAGTATGGTGACTTGAACATATAAAATGGGTCCTATAAATGGTAAATGATGATTGGATAGATTATTTACATAAGTATAATGCATCTTGTAGTCCAAAGTTTTCATCTAAAAAGATTGGGTCTAGTGGAAGAAAATATGGGTAGGCAAGTTTGATGATGTCACCATTACCACATGTGGATGAGTTAGGGGAGTTGGTCATATGGTTGTGATAAAATTAGTTCTTAGTTTTTATGCACTAAATATAAATTCATGTGCCTAAGCACAATAAAATATATATGGGTGCAAAGTTGGGCTCCCAAGCATTTTGATAGTGTTTTCCCATACATAGCCAAATTTGTAATATGGTAAGAAGAGCCAAGTAAGCACTTTAATGATGGCATATATCATACATGTCAATGTTTTAGGAGGTGATCATATGGATTTTTTTTTTTCTAGTTAATTTGGGCTAAATTCTAGGTCATGCACTAAATCACAACAAAAGTTATCCAAGTTCAAAGTTGGCATTCCAAGTAGTTTTTGGCATAGTTGGCTCTATGGCAAAAAAAACTTGAGAAGACATTTTAATGGTGATATATCTCACATGTGTGAGGGTTATAATAGTATATTGTTATATGGTTAGATTATCCTATGTAAGGATATCATATGGTTCAAATTTTAGATCATGCTTCCAAGTACAACAAAAGTTATTATGGTTAAAAGTTGGCTACTTAAATAGATTACAATAGTCCCCATACTTAGCATATTTTGCACAAGGTAATGTATGAGAAAATATCGAAGAGATCAATGATGTGTGTTTCCTCCAAGATGTTAGGAAGGAATGAGATAGTAGGAAGTGCTTGAGGTTTAATGTTAAGTAGAGATAAAGATCAAGCTTCTTCCAAGGATAAATAATGAGTGAAAGATCATACACATAGAGATAAATGGTGTGTATTAAATTCAAGAGGTTAAAGTGATAGCTGTTTAGCATTTTTAAAGAACATGCTATGTAAAGGATATCAATAGAGTGCATGAGGTTAAATTTTCAATATTGCATGAGATGAGGTTAAAGTGACTGAGGTTTAACATTTAAACATTAGAACTTATGCATTAAAATTTGGACAAGATCAATGGTACATAATTGTTGTAAGCAATGAGGACATGAGATGTAAGCAAAGTGGCTGAAGTTTAACTATGACCATTTACATTTAAATATTTGAATTTAACAAGGGAAAAAATAGTCTATGGTTTTTGGGCTATAGCTTTTGATCAAAAAGGAATTTGCTCATGGTATAAAAATTAAACTTGTAGAGGAATCTAAGGTGCATCTAAAAACATGGATTTGAATATATGTAAGTGTGTACAAACAAATATATTGAGATCCAAATTTGAATTTGTGTTAATGTTTTCTCTTCAAGTGATTCAAGAAGAGTAATTGAGCTTATGTTTATGTTTTAGATTAAGGTAAAAACAGAGCTTATGTTTATGTTGTTTTGATATTTAATGATGAATTACATATATGGGAGTGTTGTAGACATTGTAAGGATGCTCTAAATGCATTATGAATGTTTGACTAATTATATGCAGTATGAAAAAATATTTATAAGTTGATTTTGTACTCATTCATGGTGACTATGTGCACATAATGTTGTTTGAGCAAATTGTGTTTAAGCAAAAGGATACTATGTTGGTTGTTGGCACTTAAGGGGGACCTATATTTTATATGGAATGGGTTCATCCTTTTGGTAGTGGTTATATGTTATTTTTTTAAATGAAGTTATAAAGGAGTGAATGGGTTCACATGAGACCTATAAGAACTATAAGGGCCTTATTAAAATGTGTAGTTTCTTAAGGGTGACTCATAGATGCTATGACCAACTTATGAAGATTATTTTGAGTTGTATCTTTATATGATAGATGCCTTAAGGGTTAAGTCATGATGAATGGTGTTAATCATGGGATACATTGAGAGGGGGGGTGAATCATTATATCATAAATCTTATAAACTTTCCCTTAATCAAATTCTACTTTAACATACATTCAAGATATGCAATAAATTTGAAATAATAAACACCACACAAGATAGAGAGAGACACTAGATTTAATGTGGAAACCCAATGTGGGAAAAACCATAGAGAACAACCTCAAGTATACGAATGAGCACCAACTCAAACTACAATATTTGCAATCACCAACTTGTAGGAACACCAACCCCTTTACTGAGCACCAACATAGCAACTATTTGTGAGCAGCAACCCACAGGAGCACCAACCCATAGGAGCACCAAATTTTTTTTTGAGCACCAACCTAGCAAAAATTCATGATCACCAACCCATAAGAGCACCAACCCCTTTACTGAACACCAACACAAAAACAATTCATGAGAACCAACCTACAAGAGCACCAACCCCTTTGTGTATACCACACAACTATCTCTCAATGTTGTTATCTCAACAAATGATAGTTCATTACAATATCTCTTTCCTCTCTCACCTTTGCTCTTCTAAGCTAGATATAACAAATACAAATCATACTCATCTCTCACATTACTTTTCTAAGATAGATATTACAATATCAAATCAAACTCTCTTACACATTACAAATGGCTTCTCAAGCCTTTATTTATAGCTATCCAAATGACCTTTGGCCTTCCCCCTTTGTGACCCTTCAATCCTCATGGAAAATGGTGCCAAACTTGTATGACCCTTTATATCCTTTCATTTGAAAATTCATATGGTGACCCTTCATAAGCAAAAACATCCTTTCCTCTTTTGTCCTTATCTTAGTGACTTTTCATATTCCTCAAAGTGTCCCTTCATGAGAAATTGTGCCCTTCCTCTTTTGTCTTCACTTGGTGACTCTTGGAATTCCCCAAGATGACTCTTCATTGGAAAATGCATCTCATTCTTCTTTTGTCTTTACCCTGTGACTCTTTGACTTCTCCATGGGCCCTTCTTTTGTCTTATATGCAACTAAAAATATATTCATTAATATTAAATAAATATTAACACACATTAGCCAAGATATAACTGTTACAAAAATCATTAAATGTAATGGGGCCTTTATCACCAATAATGCTAGACCTTTGACATCAATGACAATATTTCCAACAATCTCCCCCTTTGTCATTGATGGCAACCTCAATCCTAAAATTGCCACATCCTAAATCCTGCACTTACTATTATCTAAAAACATATAGTAACTCCCCCTTACTATAGCAACTTATACCTATTCTATGTACCTATTTTTGCACCTATACCTATACATGTTATTCTCCCCCTTTGACATCAATGTCAAAGGGCCTACTTGGAGCTAACACTTAGCTCCCCCTTAACTGATGTTGAACCTCAATGGGAGGAAGTAAGAGAAATTACTCCCAACTTCTCTCATAGATACTCAAATGTGTCTTTTGGTAGTGACTTTGTGAAAATATATGTAATCTGATCTGTAGTACTGATATATTCCATCTTAACCTATTGATCTGCAACCTGCTCTCTCAAGAAGTGATATCTAATGGGAATATGTTTTGTTCTTGAATGCATTACTAGATTTTTTGAAATATTTATAGCACTTGTGTTATCACAAAAAATATAAATAGGTTCATCATAATTTACCTTGATATCTTCCAAAGTTTTCTTAATCCAAAGCACTTGAGTACAACACAATACTATTGCAATATATTCTGCTTCAGCTATAGAAAGTGATACTAAATTTTTCTTCTTGCTTAGCCATGATAATAATCTATCACCAAGGAAGAAATCCCCTCCACTTGTACTCTTTCTATCATCTAAGCACCCTACCCAATCTAAATCTGTATAAGCAACCAAAGTGAAATCTTTACCTGTGGGATACCATAATCCATAATCCAATGTCCCCTTGATATATCTAAATATTCTCTTCACCAGCTGAACATGACTATCTCTTAGAGATGACTAATATCTTGAAACCATACCTATTTCATGCATGATGTCTAGCCTTGATGATGTCAAATATAAAATACTACCAATCATATATCTATACAAATATTGATCTAGAATAGGTGAATCTTCATCCTTGCTCACCTTATTTCATGTACACATAGGTGTGCCAACTGGTGCACAATCCTCAAAACCAAATTTATTCAACATTTCCTTAGCATATTTACTTTGAGATATGAAAATTCCTTTATTTAATTAAAATATTTGCAATCCTAAAAAAATGATAATTCTCCAAGCATAGACATCTCAAATTCTTTTTGCATTCTATCAAAAAATTATTTTGTCATCTTTTCAATATTTCCTCCAAAAATGATATTATCATCATATACCACAATAATCAATTGATGCTCACCTTATATTTTGATGTAAAGATTACTATTAGCAAATTCTCTCTTAAATCCTTGATCTTGCAGGTACTTATCAAGTCTTGCATACCAAGCTCTAGGAGCTTATTTCAATCCATACAATGCTTTCTTAAATATTCATACATGGGTACTAATATTTGAGAGAATAAATCCCTTAGGCTACTCAATGTAGACCTCTTCTTCAAGATTCCCATTTAGGAAGGTAGATTTGACATCTATCTGAAACACTTTGAAATTTTTAAACACTGTATATGCAAGAAACATTCTAATAGCCTCTAACCTTTCCACTGGTGCAAAAGTTTCTTCAAAATCTATTCCCTCAATATGAGCATATCCTTTACATACTAATCTTGCTTTATTTCTATTCATTTATCCATTTTCATTCAACTTATTTATATAAACCCATTTTGTTCCTATCACATTGTGATCTTTTCATCTAGACACTAATTCCCAAGTATCATTCTTTTTTATTTGATTTAATTCTTCATCCATAGTATTAACCCAATGCTCATCATGTCTAGATTCTGAAAAATTTCTAGGCTGAATTTTAGATAACCAATAGAAATTAACTTGTTTAGATTCACTTACCATCATTCTTCTGGTGTAAATTACTTCATTTATGTCCCTGATGATGTCACTTTCATTATGATTTCTCTAAATGTATTTGGATGGAGTTTTGATGCCCTTTTTCTCCTTCTCCTCATCTTCTTTTGATTCTTCAAAGCCTTCCTCTTTAATGATTTTAGGAATGTCTATTGGATCACTGATTCTCTGTGTT
Organism: Torreya grandis; assembly: GCA_037957365.1. Taxonomy (NCBI): domain Eukaryota; kingdom Viridiplantae; phylum Streptophyta; class Pinopsida; order Cupressales; family Taxaceae; genus Torreya; species Torreya grandis. The sequence continues at coordinate 236,934 of JARHVA010004231.1, read as the reverse complement.
TCATCTTCTTCTATCCTGACACTTTCACTTTCAGAAATTTGCTTGATGATTTTGTTATAACATTTATAATCTTTAATTTTGCAAGAATAACAAAGAAATATACCTTCATCTGCTCTAGATTCAAACTTACCAAGTTTTTCATCGGTTCTCTTTATGAAGCATTTGCTACCAAAAACTCTAAAATAATTAACTATTGCTGGTTTGTCTTTCCATATCTCATAAGGAGTCTTGTCACTATAGAATCTTAATAATGCTCTATTTTGAATATGCACTATTGTACCAACTGCCTCTCTCCAATTATTATCTTCTATCTTGGATTCATTTAGCATTATCCTTGCCATCTCCTGAACTATTCTATTTTTTCATTTAACTACTCCATTTTGTTATGGAGTTTTGACTGCTGAATAATGTCTCTTTATTCCATGATCTTCACAAAACTCAATAAATTGATCTGACATGAATTCTCCCCCTCGATCTGATCTTAGACACTTAATCTTCAAATTAGTTTCATTTTCAACTAATACTTTGAATGCTATGAAATGTCTAAAAGCTTCTAATTTTTTATTTAAAAACATTACCCAAGTCATACTTGAAAAATCATCAATAAGTAACATGAAATATTTATCACCTTGAGTACTTTGAGTCTTCATAATTCCACATAGGTTAGTGTGAACAAGCTATAGCATTTGAGTGGTCGATTACTCTTTTGTTTTGAATCACTTTCTAGCCTACTTCCCATGCTGACAAGGTCCACAAAGCGCATTAGATGGCTTTGTAATCTTTGGAAGATTCCTAACTGCTTGCTTTTTTGCTGATGTTGACAAGATTGTCAAAATTTAAGTGCCCCATTCTCCTGTGCCATAGCCAACTTTATTTAGTCTGACTCAAACAACATCTTTGACCTTTGATGTCTGATAGCATATACAAGTTATTACCTATTCTCTGAGCATCTGCAACCAATACATCTAAATCTTTTCTTATAATTTCACAACCTTCTGCATAAAATTTTAGTGTGTGACCCTGATCACACATTTGACTTACACTCAAAAGATTATGCTTAAGACCTTCTATATATAAAATATTTTTAGTTTTAGTTCTACCATTATCTAAACTTGGTGTACCTTTTTTAGCAAATTTGGTAGTAGTATTGTCTCCAAATTTCACTATGCCACCATTGATCTTCTTCAAGGTTATGAACTTTCTCTTGTCTCCTATCATGTGCCTTGAACATCCACTATTAATGAACCATGGCTTTTCTCTATTTCTTTCATGCAAATTTATCCAAACCAACATAGAATCTTCAAGTTGTTTCTTCTACCATGTCTAAACCTTTTTCTTGATGAATGGAGCCTTGAAACTCTGGTCCTTCTTAACTAAATCAAACACGCTTATATATTACCAAGCTATGTGTTTAAGTTTTTTACACTTGTAACAAATTATGGCCTTTTCATCAAAGCTTGATAGAGGAACAAAAGAGTTGTAGCTTCTGCTTGACTCTACATGACTTTCCTTTTTCTTATTTTTGAGACTATTAGCTCTTTTTCTATATTATAATTTCTTATGACCATATCCATTACAATAAAAAAATAACCATAAAAATAGGACCTATTTGTGTATCTCTAAAATGATTGCCTTTTGTAGCTTTGTTCCCTCTAGTCTTCTTTGTTTGAGATGACCTCTATATTCTTTACTTCTTCCCTCTTTGTTTCCTTTTTTGTAAGAGCTTCAACATAGCTCTTTTTCTTTTCAAATCTAATACCTGTCTTAAATGATATTGCCTTTTGGATTTCTAATATCTTATTCAACATACTAGTGTTATTCTCAAATTTTGAATCACTGGCTAGTCTATCATTGATTGCTTTATTTGTTTTATCAAGATCTACTTTTAAAGAAGCAATTTAAAGAGCATACCTTTCACATTATTTTCTTACTATTTTCAATTGTGATGTTAGATATTCTTCATTCTTCTTAGCTTCTTCAAAGTGTGCTTGTAGATCTTTAATTATTTCCTTTGGCTCCTTTTCATTTTTCTTGATTTGGCGCTTTAATCTTCAATTTTTCTTTTCAAAATCTTTTAACTCTTTTAAGGCAGAAATGATTTCTCCTTCTAGATTCACTTCAGCTTCATCCTCTTCTTCTTAATCATCTATTATTTTCCTTGTAGAGGCACCTTCATGTATGGCCATCTTGTGGTTTCTTGATCTACGTTCAAGATGTAAAACTTTTTCAAAAGGAACCTGCTCTGATACCAATTGTTAAGCATGGAATATACTAAGAGGGGGGGTGAATTAGTATATCATAAATCTTATAAAATTTACCTTAATCAAATTCCACTTTAACATACATTTAAGATATGCAATAAAATTTAAATAACAAACACCACACAAGATAGAGAGAGACACTAGATTTAATGTGGAAACCCAATGTGGGAAAAACCATGGAGAACAATCTCAAGTATATGAATGAACACCAACTCAAACTATAATATTCACAAGCACTAACTTGTAACAGAACTAACCCCTTTGCTAAGCACCAACACAACAACTATTTATGAGCACTAACCCATAGGAGCACCAACCCCTTTGTTGAGCACCAACAGAACAATAATTCATGAGCACCAACCCACAAGAGCACTAACCCTTTTGTTGAGCACCAACATAGCAACAATTCATGAGCACCAACCCCTTTGTTGAGCACCAACATAGCAACAATTCGTGAGCACCAACCCATAGGAGCACCAACCCCTTTGTGTATATCACACAACTATCTCTCAATGTTACTATCTCAACAAATGATAGTTCATTACAATATCTCTTTCCTCTCTCACCTTTGCTCTTCTAAGCTAGATATAACAAATACAAATCATACTCATCTCTCCTATTGATTTTCTAAGCTAGGTATTACAATATCAAATCAAAATCTCTCTCACACATTTCAAATGGCTTCTCAAGCCTTTATTTATAGCTTTCTAAATGACATTTAGCCTTCCGCCTTTGTGACCCTTCAATCCTCGTTGAAAATGGTGCTATACTTGTATGACCCTTCGTATCCTTGTATTTGAAAAGTCATATGGTGACCCTTCATAATTAAAAATGTCCTTTCCTCTTTTGTCCTTATCTGGTGACTTTTCATATTCCTCAAAGTGTCCCTTCATGAGAAATTGCACCCTTTCTCTTTTGTCTTCACTTGGTGACTCTTGGAATTCCCCAAGATAACTCTTCATGGGAAAATGCATCCCCTTCTTCTTTTGTCTTTACTCTGTGACTTTTTGACTTCTCCATGGGCCCTTATTTTGTCTTATATGAAACCAAAAATATATTCATTAATATTAAATAAATCTTAACACACATTAGCCAAGACATAACTATTACAAACATCATTAAATGTAATGGGGCCTTTATCACCAATAATGTTAGACCTTTGACATCAATGACAATATTTACAATAAATGGATGACCAAGATGGTGATGATCATGATTTCTCTATAAATAGTGAAACCAAAGATGATGGTTTCTAGACTTGGAGTGAGAGACTTAGGAGAGATTTGAGAAAGGCATGTGTGTGTGAATTTTAGAGAAAAGGAAGGTTAGAGTGCCTTATGGTTGAGTTGAAGAGAAGAATAGATAAAGGAATGTGTATATGACCTATAGGTCATAATTTTGATGGTATAATAATGATTTTTTAGGTTGAATATGAGTGAAGAGGCTTGTGCAAGTGGAGTAGAGTTAAGATTTGAAGAGCAAGGAGAGGAAGTGGGCCTAGTGAATGGGTTTATCAATAGAGTTGGTTCATGATTGTGTGTATGACCTATAGGTCATATTTCTATGTTATAACAAGTGTTATTATAGGTTTGATGATTTGAAGTGTGAGTGAAGGATAGGTGATGTTTGTGTGAGCTTGGAGGTTGATTTTAGAGGAAGATCAGAGTATGGTCTATGTGAATGATCTCATGGTCAAGTTGTTGTTATGGTGACAGAGTTGTTTTAGGTGTGATAAATTTAGTGTGAGTAAAGATTTGGAGAGTGGGGCTAGTTGGGATATGTAATGTGTCCTAATTAATCATTGTGTGTTGGTACAAGTATGTAATGTGATTTATCCAACAAAGAGTATTAGGTGAAATAGTGAAGATGAAGTATGATAATTAGAGGTCCATCATTAGGTGTTGAAGACATTAGTTCTAAGGTGGAGGTGTTCATTTAAAAGGAGGGTCTAAAGGAATTGGTCTTACTTATGGGTAGTTGATCCTTGTGAAATGGGTGTTTCACTAAAGGGACGTGGTTTAAAGGAGTTAATCATCTTAGGGGTAGGTGTTCCTTATGGAATAGACATTTCACTAAATCTTGGTCAAAAGGATTTGACCAATCTCTAGTTTTTAATACCTTATAAGCCATGTAGTCCAAGATTTTATAGGCTTGAGAGTGGGTTTTATCCCCCAAGAGGGTTTCCAATGTAGATGATGTGTTGTATGCTCTTGTTCATGATTTTGATAAATGTACTTTCATGTTTGTTGCTAATATCAATTTGATGTATGATGGAATGGTTTTGGAATTGAATGTGCATTGTTTCATATTGATTCACCCCCCCCTCTTAGTAGCTACTTCCAACAAATGGTATCAGAGTAGGTCCTTTGGAGGAAGCCTAACAGCTTGAAGGAGATCTTAAGTAGAATAAGATGGCTAAGAAATTGAAGAAAGAAAATTTAGAATTGAGATTAATGGTCAAAATTCTTGAAGAATAGATTATTCATATTAAAGAGCAAGCATGTCGAATGAATAATGACTTGGTTAAAGAAGTTAAGAAGGATTAAGAGATTATCCAAGTTCTCAAATTTTAGTTAAAGGCTACATGTTCAAGCATGAGAGCTAAAGGAGATGAATATGTTCAAATGAAAATCGATTTAGTTTCCCTAGAAGATGTGTATAAAAAAGTCATAATCAAGATATGCAAGCCTTACAAAGAAAAAAAGGAATTAGAATAAGCCAAAGAGGATGAAGAGAAGATCAATATTCTTGAGGATCAATTAAGGACTGCAAATATAAATTTAAATGTAAAAGAAGATGAGTACACTCAACTAAAGATTGAAATGGGGTCCTTGAAGAGTGAGCATAAGATACTCATAAACAAGCTGGACAAGACTAAAAAGAAGCATGAGAATCCTAAGCAAGTATAGGAGAATGCAATCCTAAAGAGCAAAGTTATAAGGCTAATTAAACAACCTAATGTAATAAGGTATGCATGTTATTTTCAAGGTCTCTATAATACATGTAATAAGTATGGTCATAAAGCTAAGGAATATAAAAGGAAGTCAATCAAGTATGGATATTCATGTATCTATGATAGGAGTATTTCACCAAAGATTGATCATAGCTTAAATATATTAAAAGGTATGAAAGACATTACTTGTTTTTAGTTGTCATAAGGTTGGACACTGCTAAATTTTATCCAAGTGGAGTTAATAGGTCCCCAAGGTATCTCAAAGGATATGAAGCTTCTGTTGTGCATAAGAAAGGTAATTCTTGGTTATGGATACAAAATATTATCAATGATAATCACACTAGTCCAAAGGTCGATATAAATTTTACTTTAGAAGAATGTGTTGTAGATCAGTCTAAACTCAAAGGTCAAGTTGGTAAGTTGGCTATAGAAGATGAGAAGAGTCAAACTATGGTATGGATACTTGAAGTAGTAAATAATAAGGAGACTAATTCTATTATGTCCAAGAGTATTGATGGATTGGTTGCTAAAGTGTAAAAGTGATCAAAAGTGAAGGAAAGCCAATAGTTTTTGTTGTCAGGTCTGAATCAAATAATACATCAACTATCCAAATATAAAAGGAAAATCAAAAGTTAGTTCAAGTCAAGCCCAAGGAGAAAGCCAAGGTGCTAATTGAGGATGGTTCTAAGACTAATAACATGAAGAACTATCAATATCATATGAGCAAGGAGGAAAAGGGATATGAGGAGTTGTGGGTAACTCCTAGTATCACATTGTTCTAGGTCATTATGGGTCAAGGTGTCTCTATCTAGGCTTCAAGGAGAAACTTGCCAGTTAGAGGAATATTTGTGGCTATCACATATTATTTGATGTGAAGGTATGAAAAGAAGGTATGTTTGTGCATTCATAGTTATATATCTATTTATTGGAAAAAATAAGCTTATGAATAATCTCAATGGTCTTATATTGAGAAGGAGTTCGATTGTTGATCATGGTTTGCATGCTCTGGTATAAAGGTGAGTTTTAAATATATATATATATATATATATATGCATATCAGTCTGTGGTAGATGCCAAGTGAGCCTATAAATTGAAGGCCTCTCTTCTAGGCCTAGTCCCAGATCTTGTTAAGCCTGTTAAGGCTTGTTGGGTAGTTGTGTATGCCATAAGAGTTTAGTGGCTTGAAGATGTGCATAATGTGAGGGGGAGCATATGTGAAGTGTCTTTGTCTATGCTTCTTAAGAAAATCCTTTTAATGAAGAATCAAATGTTATTGTGGTGTTCTTTAGATGATCATAGAAGGCTAGAGATGAGTGTTTTCAATTGGAGTAGTTATGTCCAAATGTAAAATATGTTATGGTAATGTCAAAGTGATGTCATAACTATATTTAGTCAGTTTATAGGGTCAGATTGAGGGTTTTCAAGTGGAAAAAGAGGATTTATTTTTTGTTAAATAATATTTTTGAATATAAAGGTCTATTGACCTTATTCTATAATTCTCTAGGTGTTTTTGTGATTTGAAGGTATGTTGAAGTCAATCTAGAGATTTGTGTTTGCTCTTAGGTTTCCTAGTTTGTGCTTCAAAGTATGTAGGTCCTAAAATGGGTTATAGGAAGTCAAGGTTCCCAATGGTTTGGAAGCTCAAATCTTGGTCCATAAGTGTGTAATGGGTGTATCTAGGTATGCAAGAAGTTTCAAAGGTGTATGTTGACCAAAAAGAGGTCTATTGACCTTGTTATTTTTGAGATTCTAGGGTTTTGGGCTATGCTAAAAAAATGGTTTGCTTTATGAGTTGAGTTTTGAGGCTTATTAATAGGTTGAATGGACCAAATTGGTTGTTAAATCAATATTCATAGATATTTTAAGGTTTGTGGTTTTCAAATTATTCTTGTTTTTATTAAGATGGAGGCCTAATTAGCTAGTAGGTTTGTGAAAAAATTATGTTGCAAAGGATGATATTGGTGATGAAAATTGGTGTACTTGAAGGGGAATATGTGATTGCTTCAGATATGAAGTTTTAGGTCTTGAAGATGTGTCTACTAAAAATTGTGGGATTTGTAAGTTCCAAGTAAGGCTATAAGGAGGCTAGATAGGCCTAGTGTGTACAAGAGTGCCTATTTCTTAGTTTCTCAAAAAGAGAAAGGTATGATTGATTCAAGGCAAGTTATTAGGTTATTTTAGAGCATGTTTCTTATTTGGTGAGTAGCATGAAGTATTTTTTATGGTCTTTGAGGTGGTTTGAGAGAGAATACTAGTAAGCATGTATGCTGATTCTTCATGGTGTATGTATATCTAAAGATTCTCAAGATGTTTAATGGATCAAATATCTTAGGGGGATTCCCTCTCATATGTTTTTTTGATATGTTCCATCAATTTTGAGTATTTTTGTGTGTTTTTTATTTATTAGTTGCAATGCTTGGTTGAAGAGAGTATTAGCATGGAGCAAGAGGAATGTGTCAAGGAAAGAAGAGGTAAGCTTAGGGAAAGGGGGAGTTTGTATTATATTTATAATATGGTCCTTTCCTATTGATATTATTTTTACAGACTTGGGATCAGTTGGTGCCCACTTTGTCATTATGCCAAAAGGGGAGAAAGTTCCTATTATGAGAGTTCTTGAAGAGAGAAAGGTGAGGGGAATGATGTTTATTGACATCAATGACAAAGGGGGAGATTGTTGGAGAGTTATTAATGATGTCATGGTGATTTCATGGATGTGTTTGAATGAGTGGATGAAGTGATTTGATAGCCTAAGTAAAAATAACAAAGTGTGCAATATGCTTGTCCTAGTGTTAGTTTTGGCATGATTAGAGATGTTCAAGGATGATTATGGTGACTTGAGCATGTTACATGTGTCATATCAATGGTCAAGGATGACTGGAGATATTTTGTACATTATTATAATTCATTTGGTAATCCATATTTTTCATCTAAACATTTTGGGTCTAGTGGTAAAAAATCTAAGTAGGCAATTTGATGACATAAGCATTGCCACGTGTGGATGAGCCAAGGGGATTTTATAATATGGTTGTGATTAAATTAGTCCCTAGTTTTTATGTAATAAATCTTAGTTCATGCACCTAAGTACAGTCAAAGATATATGGGTGCAAAGTTGGGATCCCAGAGATTTTGATAGTGTTTTCCCATAGTCAAATTTGCAATATGGTAAAAAAAGCTAAGTAAGAACTTTGATGATGGAATATCTCACGCATGTGGATGTTTTAATATAAGGTGATCATATGGGATTATTTAGTTTTTTTCCTACTTGATTTGGGATAAATTTTAGGTCATACACTGAATCACAACAAAAGTTATGCAAGTTCAAAGTTGGCCTCCTAAGTAGTTTTTGACATAAATGGCTCTGTGTCAAAAAAAAATTGAGAAGGAATTTTAATGGTGATATATCTAACACGTGTTTGTGTTTTATGAGTATATTTTTATATGGTTGGAATCTCCTATGCAAGGAGATTATATGGTCCAAATTATAGATCATGCATCTTCTCATAATAAAAGTTATTATGGTTCAAAGTTGGCTACTCAGATAGATTACAATAGTGCCCATAGTCAATTTTGAATAAGGTAATGTTTGATCAACTCTCAAAGAGATAAATGATGTGAATTTGCTCCAAGATGTCAAGAAACAATGAGATGGTAAGAAGTGCTTGAGGTTTAACACTAAGCAGAGATAAAGATCAAGCTTCTTCTAAGGATCAACAGTGCATAAAATATCATATAGATAGATATAAATGGTGTGTATTAAAGTCAAGTGGTCAAAGTGATAGTTTTTTATCATTTTTAAATACCACGACATGTATAGGAGATTGATAGAGCACATGAGGCCAAAGTTGCAATATTACATGAGATGAGGTCAAAGTGATTAAGGTTTAAAATTAGAGCATTGGCACCTATGCATTAAACTTCAGACAAGATCAATGGTGTGTAATTGATATAATTATTGAGGACATGAGATGAGATAAAAGTGCTCAAACTTTAATTGTGACCATTTACATTTAATTATTTGAATTTAATAAGTGAAAAACTAGTCTGTGGTTTTTGCACCATAATTTTTTATCAAGAATGAATTTGATCATGGTATAAAAGGTGAACTTGTAGAGGTCTCCAAGGAAAATATAGAAATATTGATTTTAATATTTTAAATTGTGTATAAACAAATATATTTATCTCCAAAGTTGACTGTGTGTTTGTGATTATTCTGCAAGTGACCTAAGAAGAGTAATTGAGCTTGTATTGATGTTGTTTTGATATTTCATGAAGAATTAGATATATGGGAGTGTTTTATACTCCATAATTATTCTCTATGTGAATTATGAAGGTTTAAATAATCATATGTAGTAGGAAAAAAGGATTATAGGTTGATTGTGTATTTATTCATGGTGACTATGTGCATAGAATGCTATTTAAGCAAATTGTGCTTAAGCAAAAGGGCACTATGTTGGTTGTTGGAACTTAAGGGGGGGATATATATCATATGGAATGGGTCCATGATTTGGGTAGTGTTTATGTGTCCTTATTTTTTTAATGGAGTGATAAAAGAGTGAATGGGTTCACATGAGACTTGTAAGAGCTATAAGGGCCTTATTAAAAGGTGTAGTTTCTTAAGTGTGACCCATAGATGTTATAGATGACCTAAGAAGATTTTTTTGAGTTGTGTCTTCATATGATATATGCCTTAAGGGTTAAGGAGTTATTAATGGTCAAAAAAAATGGTGATGATCATGATTTATCTATAAATAGTGAAACCAAATATTATGGTTTCTAGACTTAGAATGAAAGACTTAGGAGAGATTTGAGAGAGGATTATGTGTGTGAAATATAGAGTGAAGGAGGGGTAGAGTGCCTTGTGGTTTATTTAAAGAGTATAATAGATTGAGGAATATGTGTATGACCTATAGGAATATGAGCATAGAGGATTTTACAAGTGGAGTAGAGTGAAGTATTGAGGAACAAGGAGAGGAAGCGTGTCTAGTGGATGAGTTGATGAACAAAGATAGTTCATGATTGTGTTAATGACTTGTAGGTAATATTTATATGTCATAATATGTTTTCTTGTAGGCTTGATGCTTTGAAGTGTGAGAAAAGGATAGATGATGTTTTTGTGAGCTTGGAGGTTGATTTGTGAGGTAGATCAGAGTATGGTCTATATGAATGATCTCATGGTCAGGTTGTTGTTATGGTGACAGAGTTGTTGTAGGTATGTTGAAGTAAGTGTAAGTGAAGATTTGGAGAGTGGGGTTAGTTGGGATATATAAGGTGTCCTAATTAATCTTTGTGTGTTGGTATATGTATGTAATATGCTTTGGCAAATAGGGAGTATTGGATGAAAGATTGAAGGTGAAGTGTGATAATCAGAGGTCCATCATCAGGTGTTGAAGACCTCAGTTATAAGGTGAAGGTGTTCATTTCAAAGGAGGGTCTAAAGTACTTGGTCTTCCTTATTGGTAGTTTCTCCTTATGAAATGGGTGTTTCACTAAAGTAAAGTGGTTTAAAGGAGTTGATCATCTTAGCAGTAGATGCTTCTTATACAACAAACATTTCACTAAATATTGGTCAAGAGGATTTGATGAGTCTCTAGTTTGAATACCTTATAGGATATGTAGTCTAAGTGTTTTTAGGTTTGAGAGTGGGTTTTATTCCCCAAGAACTTTCCCATATAGATGATGTGTTGTATTATCTTGCTCATGCTTTGGATAAATGTACTTTCATTATTGTTGATAAGATCAAGTTGATATATGATGAAATGGTTTTGGAATTGAATGTGCATTGTTGTATACTATTTTAGCCCTCATTTTAGTAGCTACTTACAACATATATTGGGAAGCATATTCAAGGATCCAACCACACTCATCCTAATTGGTCTAATAAATGATGATGAGTTTAAACATAGGGACACCCAAGTCATGAATGAAGTGAAAAGTCAAAGCCAAGGAAAGATAGGAGATGACAACACAAAGATCATGGACATGATCTTTAATTTAGAAGAGAAGATTTCAAAGGCCAAGAGCATTAAGGAGGAATTAAAAAGGGTTGATATATATCTTAAAATTTTGGTAGATAAAGAATATGAACTCTCCATGGAACCTGTCACAACTTAAAACTAATTGATGATCAACATGAAAAAGTAATGAAGATTCTACAATAGAAATAGGGAACTTTAATAGCAAAAAGATCTCAAAATTAAATTTGTAGATTAAAGCATATTCTTTTGTAAACTAGACATGTATATTTTGAAAAAATAATATTCTTTTTATAATGGTATGTGCAACTTGTAAATCACGTCTCTTATAGGTTAATTCATTAGGAGATATCAAAATTCTAGCAATTTTTAAAAGGATAATTGTCCTTAATACTTGTACAAATATATTTGGACATGACTAATCGACATAATACCTTAATATTACATATAAGGGGTGTTTTCAATTGTAAAGGAAGGATTTTTGAGAAATAAAACTTTGTGCTAATTTTGAAACAATTAATGCAAGCAGAGTATTATGAAAATATTGTCTCATTTGTTTATGTGAATTGTCAATATAGCTTCTCTCTCATTTGCCTAGATTAAATTTTAGATTTGAATGGTTTGTATGAATTCTAGATGTGTACTTTTAAATGCAAAGTTGTTAATTTGTGTTAATGCTATATTTATTGAAGGTTCTTAGATTTATTTCATTTTATTTTCTCTTCTTATAGATGTGCTTATGTTATTTTATTGCAAGGGTAAATCTTTCAAGTGAATCTAGTTCTTATTTGCATTATTTTCACTTCTTTAGATGTTTTCTTGATGTGTGGTAGGATTTGATATTATGCTATTTCATGATATACATTGGTTTCAAGTGTATGTTTTGATGATATTTGAAATTTATCATTATATTTGGAATGAGGATCAGTAACATCAATATATTCCTTCTCTACCCTTCATTGCCTTTTGCTTTTTTTTTTACCAATTCACTTTAGATTAGTTTCCATTATAAATATCCACTTTAGCTTAGTCTTAGATTTATATTTTGAAAATAATTCACTTCACTTGGTAAATATTACTTTCATTTTTGTAAATTTAGCTATTATGCCAAGGTTGCTCCCAACAACTACACATTATAAATTTTGTGAAATAATTCATTTATTATGTTGTTATTCCACCAAAGATATCAAGAATATCACAACCTACAGCTCATGTGTTCGATTATCTAAATTCAAAAATGAGTAGTGTTTTCTAAACACTTAGAATCACATATGATACACTTTTAGGCATCAATAGGGAATGTGTTATGCTAGTACTAAAAGGAGGCCCTTTAGTTAATCTTTGTAAACTTGTAATATCTTTCCTAATTTTAGTGAATTCTATTAAAGATCAGTGAATTCTTTCATATTTGTGTTATTATTATCTCAATTGTGTAAAGATCATTGATATTCATGTTTCAGACCAACCTTTAGGATTATTTAGCTGAAGATTATAACTCTTTGAAGATTCAAGGCAAATTTTGTAAAAGGTAGATCAAGTTTGGTGAATCTTCCTCATTTGAAATTAGTGAAAAAAAAATTGTTCAAAAATTGAGTGATTATTTGAAAATTTAGGTTTATTTGAACTTAGATTTGTAAAGATCATTAATGTTCTTAAGTTTACATATATCTTTGAGCTTATTCAGTCAAAGATAGTTGTCCTTTGAAGAGATTTATATAAATTTGTGCAAAGCATGCCTAACTTAGGAATCTTAAACATGCAAATATACTCATAAGTAAGAATTAGATTGTTATTTGCAATAAATGAGCTAAATATCATTCATATTTGTAAAGAAAAGGTTTATAAGTTATATTTTGGATAGGACTCAAGGTTTACAAGATGGAATAACCAAGAATCAGGACTAGGTCATGGTCTAAATCAAGATTACCTCTCCCTTCATTAGAAGTTCATAGGAAAGAAAGAGAAGACAAAGTTAAGTGAAGGGTTTCTAAATCTTAGCCTACTTCACATGTTCATGGTGTTCCTATTTTAAATCCTTATCAAGGTATGGATTGGTTAGGTGGATCTTCCATCAATGTGTTTGGCTAGCTACATGATCTACCTAGTAACCCTGAAAAATATCTACCATCTTTTAGTCCTAATAGTATCATCATAGCTAAAAAACATATTAAATATTTAAAGTTGATTTAAGGTTGTTGAATGTATTTCATGAAGATGTAGCATTTATATTGTTTCCATTTACTTTTAAAGATGTTGCATAGAAGTGGTTTCTCAACCTTCCTAAGAACTATATCACCAGTTGGAATGATTTTAATAGGATTTTCATTAACCAAATTGGTAAAATCATTAGTCCTTTCTTTCTTTATCATAAATTCACTACAGTAAAGATATATTCTAGTTAGAACATCAAAGCCTTTAACCCTAGATTTCAAAATATGTTCAGTAGAACCATAGCTCCTTATAAGCCTAATGAAGCCTTGAATTTATAAATCTACAAGGATGCTTTTGAACCTATGACTTATGTGTTTCTTAAAAGGTCTATTAGAGTCATAAACACATTGGCCCTAGCCTATGTTGAATTTTTAATAATCAATTATCAAATGCAGTATCAAGGTCAACTTACATATGCCATTCACAATGTTAACCCTAATTTACCTACACTAAACATCATTTTTAATTCCAATTAAAATGTGACTACTTTAAATTAGACACCAATCTTGAACCAATTACCCTTAATTTAAATCATCCTAACCAAAATCTAAGATTCTTGAGCAACACTAAGAATGGGTTTCATCCACAAGACCAAATAACCTTGATGTCAACAACTAGTAATAATAACACTCAAGTTCATAATTTAGAGGCACAAAAGAATGAGAATGAGTCCATTATTAAGATGGTTCAAAAGCTAAGTACTGCCTTCCTTCAATAAAAAAAACAAGTATGCAATACTAAGGATAAATCCAATAGAAATTAATCTTATCAAAGGTTTAACAAACCTAAAAACCAGTTTCACAATGGTAAAAATAATGACAATAAAAATAATGAGTCATCATCAAGTAAGAACAATCCTAAGATTAATATTTATGATGTAGCACTAACTTAATATTATAGGGTTCATAATACTTCAAAGCATGGTGAGTTAGATTGTATTAAATTTTGTAATGCTTTTGAATTATTTCAAGATGAGTTGAATACATCTAAAGGTGGATGCAATAGAGATAAATCTATAAATACATCTGGTTCTTCAAGGTCATCCATATTTTTTGATACAACCTTGATTGTGGAGATATTGAATTTCCCTTTTCGAGAGGAGTACAAGCCAAATGATACTCCAAAAGAGGTGCATGCTTTTCAATAGTATTTGAAGAAGACCTATCCTCTGAGGAATAGGGAGAAAAAACAATCTTTGACCACTTCAACTCCATGAAATAATTTTGACACTCCTCTTTATCCTATATCTAATAAAAATCTAGAACCTCCAAAATAAAGTAGCTCTAAACATAATGTTGATTCATATAATACTTCTACTAGGGGTGGGCACAATAAAGTCGAGGACATGAAAAGGATTAAGGATAACATCACACTACATGAGCTTACTCAAATCACTAATCAAAGAGATTTTTTACTTGAATCTCTATCTAATAATCTTGGTAAGTCACCCAAATATGCAAATGCTAATGTTTTTATGTATAAGAACAAGGTAGATGTTCCACCTTTCTTGCCAACAGTTAAAATTTTTGGTAAGAATTTGCATAATTGTTTGATCTATTTAGGTGCTACTACTAACATCATGCCTAAAGGTATTTTTGAGCAACTAGGTTTAAATCTAATTAAATTTGATAGTTTTATTACTCAATTAGATAAATCTAGGGTGAAAGTAATTGGAGAATTATTGAATATTCACATGCATCTTGTAGTTGAGCCAAGGATACAATTGTTTATAGACATCCAAGTGTTGGATATCCCAAATGCTTATGGAATATTGATTAGTAGAAATTGGACCAAGTCCTTGAATGGTTACATGTCTATTGATTATTCACACATGTGGCTTCCATGGAAGGGAGTTCCAAATCATATTTGAATTAAAAGAGAGCCCAAGATGAAACATATGATCATTGAATACAACGTTTTAAATGAAAGGGTCAACATGGTGAATTATGAGTTAGGATTTTATACTCTTGATACTTATATGGTATGTGACTATAAAGATACTCATGTTATACCTAGAATATGGAAATTAATTTTTGATGGTGCAAGGTATAAATCTATTTCTAGTGTAGGAGTTATTATAATTAATACCTTTGGAAAGGAATTTATTACTTCTTACAGAATTCAATTTTCATGCACTAACAACTTGGTATAGTATGAGGATATAATCTTAGGATTGCAATTTTTCATCAATCATAAGGTCAAAGAAATGCTAGTGTATGGTGACTCTGAACTAGTAGTTAATCAAGTTAGAAATAAATATCAATGTAAATTGTTTTACCTTAATAAATGTAAGTTTAGAGTTTGGGACTTGATACAGTACTTTAATGCCTTTAATATTGTCTCAATTCCTAGAGAAAGGAACAACCTTGTTGATGAGCTAGCCTCAACTGCAACCAATCTCATGCCTAATCAGGACCCTAAACTAGGAAACATTAGTATTCAATTAGTCACATGTCCCTCAATTCCTAATAATATCAACCTTTTTTAGGTATTAAATAATGATCAACATATTTTAGACTTCATAAAGAGCTTAGGAGTATTTGAGGCTCACATCATTGATGAAGCTAATGAAAATGCTATTGATAAAGACAACATTGATGATAGAATTATGTAATTAAGTGATAATAAAATTCCCAAGGGTATGATGATTATAGAAATATTATTTGATATAAATAAACTAGATAAAAATGTTTAGGTTCCCAAGGTGAATGGGAAAGATTATAAATTTATTGACCTAGGAGTGCATGGTCAAACCCAGCTAGTCAATATTGGTATAACCTACACTAATGAAGAGTTGAGAAAAACCAAAGAGTTGATGGCCAAACACAAATATTTTATAGCATGGTCATATGAGGAACTAAATATCTTTGATCCTATAGTCATTACTCATACCATACCATTAAAGGAATCCTACAAGCCTTTTAGGCAAAAACAAAGACTTGTAAACCTTGTACTAGAACCCCTAATATATAAAGAGGTTAAGAAGCTACTAGATGCCAAGAAAGTTTTTCCCATTAGACACTCCACTTAGGTAGATAAATTAGTGCCATTTAGGAATAAGAATGGGGAAATTAGATTATGCATAGACTTAGGAAATCTAAATAAAGCTTCTGAAAAGGACAACTATCCTTTGCCTTCTCTTGACCAATTTATTCTAATTGTTAGTGGTTCTACAATGATGTATTTTCTTGATGATTTTTCAAGATATAACCAAGTAATTTTGAACAAGTAAGATAGATTAAACACTACATTCATAATTAAGTGGGGCACTTTTGACTATAAAAGGATGCCCTTTAGACTAATAAATATAGGTGTAACTTTCTAGAGATCTATGGACCATGATTTCTAGGGGTTGATATGTAAGTCCATTATTATTTACATGGATGATCTTACTATATTTTCAAAAAATAAGGAAGACCATATCATAAACTTGCATAAAGTATTTGAAAGTTATAGAAGGTATGAAATTTATTTCAATCCCAAGAAAAAAAATTGTCACTAAGAGAAAATTGTTAGGATATGTTATAACTAAAGAGGGGATCTCTATAAACCTTGATAGAATAGATGCCAAATTTAAAATAGAACACCCTAATAGTAGACATTAATTGAAATCTTTCTTTGGGAAAATCAACTTTGTGAGAAATTTTATTTCTAGTTATGTAGAAATAGTGAGACCATTAAATGGCATGTTTAAGAAGGATGTTAATATCACATGGAATGAGGAAAACACAAATGCCTTCAAGGACATAAAATAAGCAATAATGTAGGAACTAGTATTGATAAACCCTAATTTTTCAAAGTATTTATATCTTTATTCTTTTACTTCTGACCATATAATTATAGTTATAATATAGAAAATAGATGGATGTGATCATCCTATTACATTCATGAGTACCAATTTTAAAAATTCTAAGTTAAAATATTCCCTGATTAACAAGTAGGCATGTTCTTTAGTCAAAGTAGTGAAGAAATTTAGGTATTATATTCTTAGGAATAAGGTGCATACAATACTTCCAAATCTTACCACTAAGATTATGCTTAGCCAATGTGAAGTATAGGATATAAGAGGTAAATGGATGTCTGTACTTCAATAATCTCATCTATAAATTAAGTCTACCAAATTGGTGAGGTGCCAAGAGCTAATTTAGTTGATTGCTAGCACTAACCCAAAATTGAGTGTCATATAGTTGGAGCAATAGAGTTTTCAACCCAATGATTGGTATGATGCCATTGCTCATTTGATAATAAATGGAACTTGTCTTGCATTGTTGAATAGAGAGAAAAGAAGAACTTTAATGTTCAAGGTAACACATTTCTTAATCAAATATGGAGTACTTTTTAGGAAGAATTTTGAATGAATATACCTGAGATGTGTCTTTAAAGAGGAAGCATCAAAGATCCTAAGTAATTTCCATGAAAATATAAGAAGTGGGCACCCATCTAAGAGGAAAAAAACACATAAGATCTTTAGGGCTAGTTATTATTGGCCTAAAATCTTCAAAGATGATCAAAAATATGTGAGAAATTGTCATTAGTGCTAGATATTCAACATTAAAGGACCCAAAGCAGCCATGCCATTAAAACCAATTATGATTGATAAACCTTTTTATCAATAGGGATTAGATTTTATGGGAATAACTAACCCTAATTATTTAGATGGGCATAAATATATCATCACTACTACTATTTACTGTACTATATGGACAAAATCAATGGCAACCAAGTAATCCATGATAGAAGATGTGATAAAATTATTAGAAGAAAATATATGTACTATATTTAGAACAATAGTATCTCTTGTTGTGGTAATGGATCTACCTTTATAGACACTGAGATGATTGAGTGGGCATATGATAACAACATTATTCTCAAGTTTCCATCAAATCATTACCCTCAAGGCAATGGTGTGTTAGAATCTACTAACAAAAATTTGATGAAAGCTATCAATAAGTCTATTACTAACAAACCAAGAACATGGCATAAGTTACTCAAATATTCCCTTTGCAAAAATAGAACTAGTGTTAAGTAATCTCTAAAGGCATCACCATTTCTACTCGTATATGCTTAAGAACTTGTATTTCTCATCACTCTCAAGCTACCAACATATAAGTTCATGCAAGAGTATATGGAAAAGGAACAAGAGTTTGAAAATTCAAGGCTACTTGACATTATTCAAATGGAAGAATCAAGAGAAGAAGCTTTTGCCAATTTCAACAGACATCAAACATAGTGAAGAGTTGGTTTGACAAGCATTCTAAAATTAAAGTTTTCAAGCAAGGAGACATAGTTCTTATTTGAGACAAACCATTTGAAACTAAGGGAAAGCATGTAAAATTCACACCTTTATAGATAGGTCCTTATTATATTATTGATATAGTAGGAGACAACACCTTCAAACTCAAGGACTTGCAAGGAGCAAAGTTCACATTGCTAACAAATGGGCAATATCTCAAGCACTACGTTTCTATTTCTCCACCCCAAGTCCACATGGAGTAGCTTGTAAGAATAGTTAGAGTTAGTATAGTTAGGATTATATTAGTTTATTTTTATGTTCCTTATTTTTAAATATTTGCTTTCTTATTGTTTGTTTTCTTGTTGTGTGTTTCTTTCCTTTATATGTTCTTTGCTTTCAATAAGTCTTTTTCAAGATAGTCCTCAAGCTCCAATGCATGTAGTTACTCAAAATGAACTTCATAGATAATGAATGTAGGTATAGATTATCTAAATGGTTGATCATGGATCTTATAATGTGAGCTTGATGTTATAGTTTTTATAAATTGGTAAAGGTTGATATATAGGTTAATTGTTCCCTAAAATTTTAAACCTTGTTATGATCTTAGTATGATTATAATGAGGATTGTATATGTAGGATGAAAGTTTGAATTACTAATAAAAAGTCATGATTGCACTTAAAATACATTATTTCATGGGATAAAGTTTGAAACCAAGGATGATTGTCCAAAAGATAAATAGTTGACCAAACCCCAAAACCTGGCTAATCTAGTTCCCAGCCTTTGCTAAAGAGAAACAAATATCTGAAAATTACAAAAATAAGAGCATCATTTCAAAATTCAAGATCCTTTTAAGTAAAGGTGATTCAGGTAACCTCCATCATGGCTATGGACACCTAGATGGTGGTGGATCAAGGCCTAAAGTGGATCCAAAGGTATCTCTTTTGGGGCTATGTATATCTAGTTGGAAATAGAGCAATGCCCAAGCCTTCTTTAAACTAAAACATGATTCTTAATGAACATATAAATGTGTTATAAGTTAATGTTAATGTTTAAGGTCATGAAATATGTAAGTTATTCCTTAAATCCCATGACAAACAATAAGCGGAATCAAATTACACACACAACATGATTGAGTTTTTATGTTTGAATCTAATTCTACATGTGTGAGTCTTTGTTTAATTGTGAATTAATATTAATAGCGGTACTTAACCTAGTGGAATAACTAGCCTAGTTATTAGTCTAAACCAAAGTCTCTAAATTCTAATATATTGCTATGTTTCCCCAAAAGTCACCATTTGTTGAGGCCAATGTACCCCCATTTTGGAAAAATGGGGACCCTTGTTTAAAATTTTACAAATTTTTGCTTTAAATCAAAAAATTAAACTTGATCTAAGTTCTTTATTTGAATATCATCCACAATTGATTCTTATTTGTCTTAACTAACATATCTCCATTTGATCCTTATCTTATTTTATCTAATCTTTCTAAAGGTTGCTTCATGTGTTTTCAAAATATAAGTTTAATCAAGTCTCAAGTGTGTGAACAATGTTCAATGTTTCATACTTCAAATGATAATTTAACCCTTTGTTAATCTTCAATATTTAATGGTTTGATTGAATTAATGAGTAAATAATGTTAAAACCTAGGGTTTTATGCCTTAAAATATATTTTAACCTAGGTATTCTAAATTAAATTCAAATTTACATGGGTCAATTGTACGTGAAAACACTTTATATTATTTTGAAACTTAGTTTATATTTTATTCCAAGGCTTTAATCATTTTTATCAACACGATCAAAAAATTAGTCTAAACTTAATGTTGTCTCTCTATTCCTTAAACCCACCTAATCTACTTCATTACCCATAGAGACTAATTAAATACTTAAAGACTTTATTATGTTTTAAAACTTAGCTTAAAAGTTTTATCCTAAAGTTTTAATTGTATTTATTAAATAAAATTAACACCTTAGTCCAAAACTCTTATCCTAAGTTCTTTATGTTACTCAAACACTCATTTATTTTATTTCCTATAGGGATAGACCAATCATATTTGACTTCATGGATCAAGATATAATATATCACATTAAAATGAGCATCGAAGATCCAACAATATGGGGAAAAGTGAAATTTTTATAGGTCTTGTAAAGGAAGCCATAATTTCCATGTGGCATGATCTTAATGGCTTAGCCAAAAGATAAAAGGTCAACATTCAACTTGACCAAAGTAAGTGTATCACAATCAATGATTCACATTGATCCATGTAAATCAGATCTAATGGTATGTAACAAATTCAATAAGTCAAACATCCTATAAGAAGTAGAGTAGCCAATCACATTCAACCTCCTAGATTGAGATCAATGATCTGCATTGAAGCATACAAAAAAGATCTAATGGTATGAGATGAAGTTGAATTTTCTAATATTTCATAATAAACATGGTAATGACACATTTCTTAACCATGGTGAACCAAAGAGAGATTAGCCAATGGTGTCTCATCATTCAAATCATGATCTAACAGTGAGGCATGGACTTTTCCATAAGCCCAGACCCAATGAGAGGCTACCATGTGGTTCAAAGGTGTTAAGAGGTGGAATATGTTTGTAAGACACTCAGAGAGCCTATGAATCTTCCAAGTAGCATGATATTAGATTCCCATACCAAAGATCAATGCTCTACGATAATTCAAATCTAAAAGACTTGGTATAATATCAATGGAGCATATTTAATCAAGATTTAGTATTGAGTGAGGTGTTGAAGAATGTCCCAAAAATGATAAATTATCATTTTTTGAAACTTAATAAGATGAGAGCCATAGTGGTACCACATAATAAATACATGATAGATTTGGATATCTTATGGACTTGAGAAGAAAAATGTATAAATGCATGATTCAAAGGAAATGTAAGTCATGAAGATCATATAGTTTGAATCACCTACCACCATTAAAGCTCTATGTCAGCCTGCTTGAACTTCACAAATACCTAAGAACATATGAAAGCCCTAATTTTTACATATTTTCACTATGATCAAGCCATGAAAAAATGAATTATCATCTATGCAAGGATAATTCACTCAAGATTTGAATTATAGTTCACTAGTAAATAATATGATAAAGAATCATAGTAATGATAACTTAGAAAGGTGTGTCAAAGGAGGATGTGGAGCTATATTTTACCTTAGAACTGAAGGATGAGTTTTTAGAGACATGAAGTTACTTTTAAATACTTTTAACACCAGAGATAACAACTATTCAAATTTGTTTTGGACCATCAAGAAATAGCCAGACATTACTTGGGAGGAGGAGAAAAATCTATCAAGCAAGAGACTATATGATGATATAGTAGTAATCTATATGGTGGGTCTTCATTATGCATTAGAAAATATTGAGACCAAATTAAATGAGACCTAATGAGGTTTATTATTCTTCATCAAAGGTAGAGGAACAAGGTTCACCTTTAGAGGAGATTCACATGGTAGTCCTATACCCCAATGAGTTTGTGGAGGATGCATTAAGAATGTTGTCCAACACTTATGAATCAAATGATGAAGATGCTTAGGTTGAAGAAACTAAGATAAAGAGAATGAAATATTGAACTTATTTCTTATTAACATCCCTAAAAATAAGGTTTAAATATCCATAGTTCCCAAATCTAAGAAATCTAAAGTGACTTTCACTCTTCCTTTGAGTGAAGTCAATTTATTTAGTGAAGAAAACATCATTTATGGTCCAAATATTCTAGAATGGTTCATCTATGGAAAAATATTATAGAGAGTGCCTACTAAGCATCATCCTTTGGCCATAGTGAAGGCTACAAACATCCCCTTGCAATAATAAATAAATCCATGGATTTTGGATTTAGAAAAGAAAGAGGAGAAAATATTGGCTACTCCATGTCAATCAAGTGGAGATCCCAAATCTTTAGGTGACTCAATCCTTAGTGGGAGTCAAATTTAATCCAAAGACTATTAAAATATAGATATTAATGGAGAAGAAGGTCATGGTAGGTGGTGAGGAGATGACATACCAAAAAGTGGATCCATTGACCAATTTGACTCCAACAAGAAGGCAAAAACTTAGATAAGATCCAATTTTTGAAGAAGATGTCCTAGAGTGGGTTGAGGCACAGATACAAAAACTAAAGGTTTCTATTTAGAGCTTGAACCAACAAAGTAATAAATTAAAAGAGTAGTCTATCATATCTTTCCTAGAGGCTATGATTGACATGTTTGAAGCTACCTTGCATGATATGTTTAATTATTTAAAGTCAATAAAGTCCAAATAGGGTGTGGTGTACTAGAAAAGTATTGTGTCCATGATCAAATTCCACCAATGGTAGAGTTCAAGAAATAAAATCAATATTTTGATAGAATATCAAATACCTAGTTTCAAAATAGTTAACATGGCTCATCTAAATATGGCCATGGCAGCATTGGTAGACAAAGTCAAAAGCTTGAGCAAATGGTCCAAGAGCCCAGAAGACCTTTATAAGGATGGAAAAAAAATTTAAATAAAAATATAACATATATTGGGAAGAATAATCAAGTATCTAAGCACACTTAGTCTAATAAATAATGATGATTTCAAGCATAGGGCCATCCAAATCATGAATGAAGTGAAAAATTAGAGCCAATGAAAGATAGGAGTTCATAGCACAAAGATCATGGACATTATATTTACTATAGAAGAGAAGATTGTAGAGGACAAGAGAATTAAGGAGGAACTATAAATGGATGATAAATATCTCAAAATCTTGAAAGATCAAGAAGATGAACTCTTCATGGAACTAGTCATCAACTTAAAACTATTTGATGATCAGCATGAAAAACAATGAAGATTCTACAATAGAAATAAGGGAATTCAGTAGCAAAAATACCTCAAAGTTAAATTTTTTTATTAAAGCATATTATTTTGTAAACTAGACATGTATATTTTGAAAAAATATATATATTCTTTTTGTAAAGGTATGTACAACTTTTAAATCACATCACCTATAGGTCAGTTCATTAGGAGATATCAAAATTCTAGAATTTTATAAAAGGAAAGTTGTCCTTAATACTTGTACAAATATCTTTGGATATGATTTACCAACATAATCCCTTAATATTCCATATAAGGGGTATTGTCAATTATAAAGGAAGAAGGAGTTTTGAGTAAGAAAACTTTGTGATAATTTTGGAGCAATAAATGCAAGCAGATAATTTTGAAAATATTGTCTCATTTATTTTTGTGAACTATCATTATGGATTATCTTTCATTTGTTTGGTTTAAATTTCAGATTTTAATGGTTCTTATGAATTATGGATGTCTTATTTTAAATACAAATATTTCAATTTATGCTAATGGTATATTGATAGAAGGTTCTTAGGTTTACTTCATTTTCTTTATTCTTTTTGTAGATGTGTTTATGCTATTTGCTTGTAGGGGTAAATATTTCAAGTGAATTTGGTTCTTATTTTCATTATTTTCACTTCCTTGATGTGTGTTATTATTTTATCTTATGTTATTTCATGTTATACATTGGTTTCAAGTGCATGTTTGGATGATATTTGAACTTTGTCATTATGTCTAGAATGAGGATCAACAATATCAATATATTCCTTCTCTTCCCTACCTTTCTGTTCACTTATTTTTTGACCAATTCACTTTAGATTAGTTTCCATTATAAATATCCACTTTATCTTAGTCTTAAATTTATATTTTGAACATGATTCACTTCACTTAGTCAAGATCACTTTCATTTTCATAAAGTTGGCTATTAGGTGATAATTTCTCCAAAAACCAAATATTATAAATTTTGCGAAAAAATACATTTGTTATGCCATTATTACACCAAAGATATAAAGAATATAACAACATATAACACATGTATTGGATTCTAAATGAATAGTGTTTTCTAAACACTCATAACCACCTGTGATCACTTTCAAGCATCAACAATTAGTATGCATGTGTTATTGATACATGAAATGTTGTTGAGTCCTTATAAATAAGACAAAGATTGACATATATATAATGTGATGGTGTTGATTTACTTATGCCATAATAATTAAATTCTTAGATTAGATGATGATTGTATTCATTGTGATGTCATTTTACTTATGATATTTTAGTTTTCCATGTTGATGAGTATTTATTTAATACTAATAGATATATTATTATTAAACATGTATTTTATTATATATATGTTTATATAATTGGTATTATTTAATACCATTGATATGTGATGCCTTAAATATTTCATGTGAATCTTTTATGGATTGAGATCACTTTTATTTTGTATATTTTATAGTTTTGACTAAGGTAGGTAATTTTATGTGTTATGTTGTGAAAGTGATAGGGGATCCCAACAATAAAACTAAGGATATTTTGGGCATGAGAACATAATTTTTATAGTGGTGACATGTCTACTTGACCCTACCATGACCCAAACCACTCCTTATTTCATTAAAACCTAATTAGAAGTGTAGACTTCCTTAACCCTCATAACACTATCCACTCCCTTGGATAATATTCACACATTTCATTATTAACCTTAGGAGTTATATTTTAAAAAAATTCATTCATAAAGTGTTTTTTAATCCACTTAGGTTACCCCATTTGAGTCAAAACTCTAATTTATTGGAAGAGCTAACTTTAGAGAGTAACATAAAATGGGTTTTAAATATTTTACATTGTGTTTTATGTCTTTGAACCAATAGGAATATTAGAGAGTCGATATAGGAGAAAAGATGACTTTTTAGGTCTATGATGTGCCCATTTGTGTATTGAGATAGTGGGTTCATTAATGAGTTATGGACTTGTTTGCTTGCCCATATGGGCTTGTAAGTGTAGTTATGGAGAGAGGAGACCTTTATATCATGAGCCAAGGGATTGTAAGGGACACATGTCAATTTCCCATTGGATTACAGAGAAAAGAGTGTAGTCTATATGAAGAAGAAAATTCTTCCTTTAGAGTAATTTTTCTCATTTTGGAATTTTAAAACCAGTGGTGGAAGAGAGTAGAAGAAAGAGGAGGACAAAATTAGAGGAAGGGCCTTGAGAAGGAGCTTAGTCTTTGATCAAATCTTGTAGGTGGTTTTATTGAGTGGATTCAAGAAGGATCCAAGGTAGGATTCCTTTCCCCATTTGATTTTCATTTAATTTATATTAACTTATATTTTATCCCTTCCTTTAATTGTAATTTTCAAGAGATGTAAGAATATTTGGCTTTCCCTCTTTCTTTATTTGTATTCCATGGTTGTTCCTATGGCCACCATGTGGTTTTAATTCCAATTTGGGATTGAACATGTAATATACCTCATAAACTATTTTCTATTTTTTATGTCATTTCCTTGTCTTAAAATGGTATAGTTATGTTGCCAAAATTTATGTAGATTTGCATGCTTGTTGTGCACTCATACATAGTGGTAGTGGAAATGGAATCAAGCTCTTATGCCCTCATACATAGTTTTATTATACATAATGGTAGTGGTGAGTGGGACTAAAATACCCATGTCCTCATACATGTTATTTATCATGGTGGAAGGTATGTATGCCTTTTTATGGCAAATTGATGGTTAAGCAAGGGTGACAAATTCCAACATTATTATTCTCCTTTGGTGGGTATTTTTGGTGTGGAAAACATATTATGGATACTTGTTACATTTTTTTGATATTTTGTTTTGATTTCATTGAATGTTGGTTTTGGATATGGAAGCCTCTTTTTTATAGTTGAAATTATAGCATTCTAGAAGTGTTTCTTAGTGAGTGTTCCTTGTCAAGCCTTATTTATCATCTAAACCTCTTTTTATCAACTTGTCCACATTGAAACATGATTTGATGAATCCTATATTTAGGATTATTATGATTTAGGGTGCCTATGGAAACTTCTTCATGATCAAAAATGGATGGGAGGAAATCCCCTCCTTCGGTTGGCCTTGTGATTGCTAGTGGAGTTCATTTGAAGACCAACTTGTGCTAATCATTGTATAGATATGTAAGGAAATTATATCAATATTTTAAAAGTAATGTTATTATAATTTATTCATTGTTAAATTATCAAGAAAATAAAATCTTAAATTATGATGTACAATGTGTGAACTAGTGTTTGTTTCATTTTTCAAGACATTGGTGGGGAGGACAAAAATGAATGTATAAAATGGAATTTTGTTCAAAAGAAATGTCAAGTTGAAAAATATTATTGTAACTAATATATTTAAGTATTTAATTTTTTCTCACTAAATAAAAATGAAATAAGAATTATTTATTATGATTTGTTCTCAATTTGTCATTAAGTCCATTGAAGGACCATTGTATGCAAATAATTTTTTTGTAATTTTTTTGTCATTAAGTCCATTGAAGGACCATTGTATGTAAATTGATTTTATTAGAATTTAGGATTTATCAAGATTTTGAATCAATTTATGGAATATTTTTATGTTTTAACATTTGAAAGTTATGATTTTCAAATTTTCATTACTAAATATCATTATACCTCCATTATAAATTAACCCAAATTAATGTAATTTTTAAGAAGATAAAATGAGAAAGTTAGGTGCCCAAAATAATTTTATAATATAATTAGTAAAAATTGAGACCTAACGCCACTAGTTTCATAATTTTTTAGGTGTTTTTTTTCTTGATATGAATTTTCAGAAATTGATATTCTTTAGGGTATTTCATCTAACACACACGCCCTTTGGAATGCCACAAACCACTTTTTGTAGGTTATATGCATGTTTGTCCGATGGTCACCCATGTAATCGTGTGATAAGGGTTTGACAGTTTAAAGGCATTAATAGTCATTGTAAAGTGGATAAAACAATGGTTTGATTGGCTTAGGTAGTATGGGTGGGAATGGGGTAACCCCATGTTTTAATAAATGGAAATGAGCAGTAAATATGTTTACCACCATCCTTGTTAACCACCATACCCTTTATTTTCTACCTGGTTAGAATAAATTCTAACCAAGACTATATTATAAATTTTTATGAACATATTTTATTAAATTTAAAATCATTAAACTTAAGTCTTATTTTTTAAATTATAAATTTTCAAACATTTATATGAATTTAATAAAATTAGAACTATTTGAATATAGAATCTACATTTTTTTTCAAGCGTTTGTGACCACCTAGACACTCTTAGGTGGGGTAACCCCAAAATGGACCTCCATCCATTTTTTGTGCTCTTAAGGATGAAATAAGTTTTGAGATCTCAAACAAAGTATTTTTCCATAAATGACCTCTTTCCCATAAATATGTTTTTTAACCTTTTTTAGTTTAGTATGCCTATTTATTTTCCTATGATTGTGGCTATCATAGAGTCTTAGAGGATAGGGAACCCAAAATAGACCCTCCCAATTAATTTTTCTTCTCCTCATACATGGAATAGGTCTTAGAAACTAAAACCTCATGGTTTTGACATTGAGAAAGTTTTGTTCTTGGGAGGCCTTTTTAGCCCTTATGGGCCAATACAGACTCCTAGGAACACCAAAAAAAACTAACCCCAAAGGGTTACCCTATTATTTTTATGTCCCATTTAGTCTTAGAAAAAAATTAAAATCAATACTAAAAAACTTCTAAAATTTTACCTTAAACCTTGTAGTGGCCATTAATGGTTATGGTGGACCTTGAAACTCCCAAGGTTGTTTTAGAAATCATAGGAGACTAAGACCTCATAGAACCTTTTTGAAAAGTTGGATACCTATTAAAAAAACACATACAAAATGTATCAAAATATATTTTTTTTAAATAAATAAGTGGGGAGAATATAAAAATCTTGGAGTCTCTTTTAAGGGCAATTATATAAGGTTGAATAAAGAGAAGAGGAATGAATATGAATAAGTCATCCTCTAAAAACTCCTACCTCCATTCTAAAATATTAATTTATGAATTAGTGTCTAATTTTAGGAATTTTTTTAATTCCATAAGGATTTATATATCTTCATCACCCTTGACTGAATCTGACCATCAAGGTTGAATTGATCCCATGGTGGAGATAGGTTGTTCCAATCTTAGGTGGTTTAAAACAGATATTTTAGGCATGTTTTTAGGTCTTATGGGGACTCAATAATATTTTTTTAATTAGATTCCTCTTATCCAAGTCAATACAAAATTATACTTATTTTTCAACTCAAGTGTAAATTGAACCTTATGATTGGGTGGAATCTCTTAGAGCTCTCATTGAACTCCATTATGAATGAGGAAATCTCATTTGATCAAGTAGTTTATCAAACCCACATCCATTTATTGGTGTGACCATTTTAATCCTTAAGGATATGGGGTTAACTAGGAATACTTAAAGAGATGTAGGATTATGTGAGCTTTTCTAAATTTATTAAAGTGGGACATGCATGGTCATATATTGATCATATATCCACTTGTGCATTTCCTCCTTGTCACTTGGGAAATACAATTGTGCATAATTTGAATTCTACATTCTCAAAAAAATTACCTATTTTCTTCTATTGTGTCAATTTTTGAGCATGACATATTACTTCACTAATATAGTTCTAGTAAATTTTAATTTCTTTTGCATCAACTTCAGTTGAGATAGTTATTCTTGAATACATAGAGAGAATGAAAATAATTTGATCAAATTACACTTTATATTAGAAAATATTTTCCAAATAGATATTATAATATACATTAGGTCCAATGAAACAATTTTTGCTTACTTCAACTCCTTTTATTATTCAACAATCTTATTTGGTTACCTTTTCATAATTCTCTAACACCTTTGTTATCTTTTCATAATTCTCTAACACCTTATCAACAGTTAAAAAATTAAATAATTTCATCATTAATATGGTAATAGGGATCTTTATCCTAGCTATATGGGCCAAAATATGTGTTTTGGTAGCTATGACCTCTTCTCCTCCTCTTCTCTTTTTTCTTCTAGTGAATAATTTTATTTTCTTGTCTTCATACCTCAATTCCATCTCCTTAGTAATAACCATGAAAACATTTTCATAACTTCTTCATTCATATTCAAATAATTACCTATAATGTTGATGATATGGTCTTGGGGTACCCTAAAAATAAATCATTTATAACTAAATATCTACTACAACTCTAACCATATTCTTAGGAGTAGTATCCATTTGCATTAACTATGAGAATAAGATAGATGTAAAAGGAACAATAATTATAATTAACCTAAATAAAATGGGAGAAAGTTGGCATTAGAATAATTGGACTATTCAATAAACACAGGGGATGTATCATATTGAATTGGAGTAACAACAATGATTAAATTAATTTTAAAATTGGGAATAACATCAAAAACCATATCGAATACTTATTTTTATAAACCAATTAAAACTTAAACATATTTAAACAAATTGGTAAAATGGGGATTACTAACATCAAATAATTTATTATCACATAAAATAGTGATAACCATTTTATAGATTAAATAAACGACAAAGGGAAAAATATAATCATAGTAATAGGATCTAGGATTAGAACTTTCTTCTATTATTAACTGTAGGATCTTGAATATCCTAACTTTCCATTAAACTCAAAATGTCCATATTTATTATTTTTCTTAAATTACAAGCTTCCCCAACTTCATCTAACTTTAAAATTTATTCTTGGTTGTCTTAAATATCCATTAAAATAAGTTTATATGGATACGGTTTGTGCTTGCATCTTATGTTGGCCTTGTGCTAAATGGAATTTATATCATTCACAACTTTACCCAAAATATCCCATTGCTAAAATTATACTTTTCAAAAATTGTATGAGACTAAGTACTCTCCTATAATTTTCCACATAAAAAAGTTTTTAAATATCTTTTCACCAATGCACATAATAAATTTTAGAATAATAAATTGATTCTTTTGTTTCAAAATAAAATCAACACTGGTAAACAGTGGATAAGAAATTTACATGATAACAATATAGTTAAGTAAAAATAGGGGAAATTCATGATGAGGTTAAATATCTCATTCTATCTCAAGTAGTGTTTTTTCTTGAAATTAAAATTAATTTCCATATATTTAAATAGTTTCTCTCATAATCATAAAAAAATCTAAGGAACTTAGAATTGTGGATGGATTTATAAAGGACTAAGAGAAATTCATTGCATATTTTTGGATTATTAGGGTGGTGCAAATGATTATAAATAATAAAATATACATCATGAAAATGCTTCTTGTCTAGATGAGACTAGAGATTAAATAAAATCATATTGAGTGTAAGTGTATAACATGAAAAATAAATTAAATATAAATATATATGAAAATATTTCCCTTCATTACATTCCTTACAAGTTTTAGGGAGATGTATTGAAATCAAATGACCCTAATTCAATGGGAATC
Source organism: Torreya grandis (assembly GCA_037957365.1). Lineage (NCBI taxonomy): Eukaryota > Viridiplantae > Streptophyta > Pinopsida > Cupressales > Taxaceae > Torreya > Torreya grandis. The sequence goes on along the minus strand of JARHVA010004231.1, from coordinate 205,998 downwards.
CCTCCTTGAATAGGTTGTGGAGTAATTAAACCTAGGATACATCAACTTTATTTCTTTGGATCCTCCTAAAAACATTATTCAATAAGACCATGGCCTCCTTGATGAGGACCTTTAAAATTTTCAAGCAATAGAATATATATTGCTTACTCTTTCATTAATTAAGATTATCAATCCATTTCCTCGACACATCATATATTTTTTATCTCTCCTACCAAGTGAAAATCCATTCTTTAGAATAAATGAGGATAGGATTCAATAATTTGAACATTTACCAAATGGAAAATAATTTTGTGTATGTAATAACTCTCCCACTTGGGGAAAAAATTATTCCATATTTTACATCACAAAAAGGAAGAATATCTATAATCAATTCTCTACGAGAAAATACTTTTGTGTCTTCCACATCCTAATACAAACATGAATTCTTAATATTCCATGTTACTCTTTCTCTTCATAAACATCATTTATGTATTTATAGTTTTAAATAAATAATAAATATAATTATAATTCATTTGGATACATATGTGGAATGAATAATGTGTCCTTCAATTCCATTCCATGAACTAAGAGATTTTTTATTTTTTCCATTTTTAAACAAGAAATTCAACATGAAAATTTAAAGGCTTTTGTATCAAATTTAGATCATATCTTTAATGCCATTTATTCATAATGTTCATAATAATTATGGGAACAAAAAAATCAATTTAAAATTAAACCATAGTTTCTCTTTATGTTTTCATTAAATCGAACAACCTTTATAATTAAAAATAGTTAAACACATGTCACTACATTTTAATAATATTTATTTTCACCCAATAAATATTAATCAATAAATACCATGAAATTTTTACTACGATAAATTCAATAAAGTTTTATGGTGTTCAAGGTTTTTATGATTATATGTGGCACCTTCATGGTTTCACAAGAAGAAAATGAAACTCTAAAACTATGACCAAATGGTTCTCATGATTTTTTGGTAAACATTGTGAGAACAAATGTTCATCATTTTTCCATGAAATAAAACTTGATTAACTTTTTACAATCATAAAATTTTATACTATGGAATAATGAGGTTGGAGTTTTCCACTTGGTTTCTTCCCATTTCATGGATGACAAAAGATTACCAAGTGGATTTGAATATTTATTATCATTCAGGTGTCAAGATGTAATGGTAGAGATAAGGAAAAATCCAAAAATGAAACCTTAAAATATAAATCTATGAAAGCCAATCAATAAATTAAATCATGACACTAAAAATTAAAACATGAAATTTAATATCCACTTAAAGATTTATACAATAAATCCTCTTATTTATTAATTTAATAGAAAATATAGGGTTTTTTAAAACTAAACTCAAAATTTAAGATAAATTAGTTATGGATTTTTACTTAAAATGGGGTTATGGTTAGATTTTATATTATAAATATTAATATGGTCCTTAATAATTTTGTGGACCAAAGTTATTTAGGAATAACTTAGGTTAGTTGGTGATAATTTTTTTTGACTCACTAGGGAAATACCCCTAAATAATTTTGAAACTTACAATCTCTAATTTTGTATTCAAGTTTGAATGGATAAAAATAACCAATGAAATAAGAGTAAATTTTAAGAATATGTCATTTATTTTCAAATTATTCTTTGAAAGGGTGTTATTTAGGAAAGATGAATCTTTAAGGGAATAACTTTCATGTTTTAGTCAATATTAAGAGATATTGTGGTTTGAATTGTAAGTGTAATTATTATCCCAAGTAAAATAGGTCTATTTATTTTATTAAATATAATTATTACCTATTTACTTGGGTATAGCTCTACTTATATTTAGGCATTTGTAGCCCTGATCGAGACACTCTAATTCATTATATTAATGTTTATATTTCTAACGGGCATATTTATCATTGGTAGAGTTTATCTAAGTCACCTATTTATATGATTTTATCAATAATATTCGAATCAATAAAGATCTTTTCAATAGGTTTTGAATCACTTTGGTAAATGTAGATTGGCCTTAACCTTTAGATTTACCTTTGCCAATTGGACCACTTGACTTGGTTATTATCTGACCCAATTATTTTTTATGGTATTTCAAAAAATAAATAAATTTTTCATAAAATTAATTAAGCCTCTCTCATTATCATTTTTTTATTTTTGAAATTATAAATTAAGATCTTGACCTTTGATTCTTATTTATAAAGAATTAAGGAAAATATTTTCTAGTATGAGTGTTCCTTCATTATAAATAGTTATCTACTAATTGATTTTATAAAGAACACTTTATATTAACTAAACGTGTAGAAAAAAAATTAATTGAGGAGAGAAATAAAATAATAATCCAAATTATCCTAAAATAAAATAATGGAACATAAAAACTAAAAAAAAATAACACAAAAAAACTAAACAAAAAACCAAAGATGTTCAAATGGTGCAACCTAGAATAATATTTCATGTCCTTCAAATATTTTAAGCCTAGATGTATTTTATTTCAAAATATCTAAAATATGATACTAGAAAATAGGGGTTGAAAATTTTCATGGTGTCCTTTAACCTTGTGGGATTCATCCCACATTATGACCATATCCATAATGTTGAAATTCTTTATTGGATGGGTTTTCGAGATAAAACTAGGTTCAACTTGATAAAGAAGACATAATTCAAAATGACCTTCACCACAAAGTGGGGAACATTTGCTTACATATAGATTTCCTTTGGATCAATAAATGTAAGAGTAACTTTATAGCATGCTTTGGAATTCTCTTTTCATTATTGGTTGATAATGTGGTATTATCTATATGGATGATCATACTATTTTATCTAAAAATAGATAATAGGAACATGTAATCTACTTGTGAAATGTTTTTGATAGATGTAAAAGGTACGATGTCTCACTAAATCATAAAAATAATATATTTATAGTCAAAAAGGTAAATTACTAGGCCATTCCATTACTAAGGAAGTTATTTATATAGATTCAAAAAGAAAAAAAACTATTTCAAAGATTCTTTTCCCTAATAGTATGAAATAACTAAAATCATTTTTTGGTAAGATTATTTTTGTATGCAATTTGATTTTAGGTTTTGTTTAGATTTCCAAACCATCAAATGTTATGTTAAAATAGGATCCAAAGGAGAAATGGACATTATAATAAAATAAGTGATTCCAAGACATTAAGAATGCCATTATTTAAGCATTAGTATTGGTTCATCTAAAATTCACCAAGGAATTTATTCGTTATTCATTCATATCATATCATACTATTAATATTGTCCTCCCACTAAAATTAAATAATGAGGAACACCATATATCATTCATGATCACTAATATGAAAGAACCCAAACTAAAATATTCTATCCTAGAAAAACTATCTTATTTCTTTGTCAAATCATTAAATAAATCTAGACATTACATCTTAACTAACAATATTATTTAATTATTATTGACCCAATGGTAAATCTCATGTTAGTAAAAAATAAATTGGGTTAGTGAATAAGGAAAAGGATATAAAAAATTCAAGAATATGATATGGAAGTCAAGCTAGACATAATGTCAAAAGGTCATGGCCTCATACAACTCATGACAAAATTTGACCCTAGAATCACTATTGTGAAAATAGAATAGGCACAAATTATAGGCCATTATTTGTATTATCCAATCATTCACTACCTATATTATGAGAGCTATCCCCCATAATTAATTAAATAATAGAGAAGATCTCTCAAGATAAATGAAACTCATTAAATGATAAAGTAATGGGTCCTATATAAAAAAATATAGAGGAATCTACCTCTGATGTGTATCAAAAGAATAAGCTAAATAAATCTTGAGTAATTTTCATGAAAAAATAGGCAACGGTCACATTTATTATAAATTAATAGTGCATAAAATATTATGAGGTAGGATACTATATGACTACTATATTCATATATGCAGATGATAATTTCAAAACCTATCATGAATGCCAAACATTTTATAAAAGACATGTCCATGCAGACATGTAATTTTAGCCCATAATATAATAATTCCTCCTTTTTAATAAGGATTGGATTCTATTGGAGTTATCAACACCAATTCTTCATCTGGACATAAATTTATACTAACTATGATTAATTTACAAAATAGACTAAACTTTTTTCCACCAATAATATTATTGTAAAAGAAGTTATCAAGTTCCTAGACGAAAATATAGTGACAAGGTTTGGTATGCCATTTTAATTAATTTGTGACAATGGACTAACTTTTCAATAATTAAAACTTAGAGAATGGACCTATGATAACAACATCATATGAAATATTTCATCCAATTTTTACCCACAATGGAATGGTGTAGTTAAATCCACATATAATAAATTTTTAGATGCACTCAATAAATTTTAGATACTATTTTATGGATTATATAGCACCTCGGTCTTTTACACTTGGAAAGCTTAGATCTTATGTTCCTTTTAGTTCTAGAACTTTCCCACTTTATAAAGTCTTTCATATGATCTATCTTGTGCCCCTTGTCCTATCTCTTATTTTGACCAATATTATATTGATGAAACACACCTTATATCTTACCCATAATTCTTAAAACCTTCTTAACTTCCACCTTTACAAGTTCCTAGTTTGTACCTACTTTCCTTCTTACTGGACACTAACATCTGGGATAGACACCTACGTCAATGCTAGTGTCCTAACTTAATGAGAGTGTCTAGTTCCATAAATTCATCTTTGTAATTAAAATGTGTCTTAATGGTCATCCTAAGTGCATTATTTAGATTTACTTCTCCAAAGGGATTGATATAAATACAATATTAACCATCATTCATTCCTCACCTATAAAATACCAAAAGTGACCAAAGAAACTTATCAAAATAATTATATCAAAAATTTAATTGAACAAATATTACCTATTTTCTCTTATTTATGTATCAGTCATAGGTATAGCATATATATACATCTAAAGTATTTAAGGAATAGTCTAATAGCCTTATTTCCTAAGTTACAAGATATAGACACCTAAAACTAGCCATAGTTGGCTTATGACCGAACTTCAAACAAATTCCTACCAACCATTAAAAATTAAGCCTATAAATCACTAAACATCCAAAATTTACTTGTGAATCATTCATCAAAGATAATAATAATGTTAAGACATACCTAATTAGTGTATTCTATCATATACAACAATAACCTCCCATGAATTCACCACTAATCACTTTGTGGCATTATAACTATCAATTTGGCCTATGGACCTATTAATTGGGGCACTTGCACACGTAATAAAATCTTGAAAGAGCTAAAATGATAATCAAAATAAATTAACATGTTAATAAAGATTAAATTCCTAGTTGAATTATCCATTCAAAATTAATGAATATCTAAAAAGGAAATTTAATTTTTTTAAATATACTATCTTTTCATCATTGCCATTATGAGTTGTCAAGCTCTTTGAAAATATCCTAAAATATCTAATTTTGAGATCCATGCCTAGTAATTACAAATCATAATTACTTGACAACTATTAACTCTATTGGAGTTAGTTTTAACTCACCTAGGTGAGGTTTGAACACATTTCAAGCCTTAACTCAACCCTAACTCACTTTGGGTGAGATTTAATTCCTAAGGATATAAATACAAGGTCTTTCCTATTGAACCATAATCTATTTTTGTGCAAAGTTATTATGTACAAATATATTCAACAAGCTCTCATAAACCAAAGTTATAATGTTATAATTCTAAAATCTATTTTATAATGTTATAAATCTATTTTTGAAGAGAGACAAGCTTTGATGTAGTGTTATAATGCTAAAATCTTAAGATAAGAAACATCACAATCCAAGGTTCCAAGGAGAAAAGGAGACAACAAGTTTCATTTTCCAAAGAATTATTGATGCACAAGCCAAGTGAGGCACTCAAAAAAGGAATTTAGAGCTCCCAAGAAAGGTAAAAGAGTTTTTATCTTTTACATTTTTATTGTGCTTTCATTTAGTTTTTGTTATTAAGCTCTCCCTAGTATCTAGGCTAGGAGTGTAAATGTTAGTGTGTTTAGTTGAGTTTAATTTGCTTGAATTAACACTATACTAACCTCCCTTCTTGGATTCCTATGATCACAAATATCATGCTTGATGGGACCAATCATCCCATACAAGTAAGGAGATTAATATAAAGTTCTTATTTTGGCTAATGAATGCCTAATAATATTTAAAATTTGAGTTTTAGCTTTGTTTTTCATGAATTCTATTTTTTATTGACACATAGGTTACATAGAGACTGATGTCACTTCTCCAAAACTGATTTTGATCCTTCTATAGCTGATGTAGACCCATATGTGAAGAACAGAACATGATAGGAACATGATAATAGTGGTTTTTCTAAAAAAACATTTTATATCACTCTGTGTTTGAAGATTTCAATATTGTTAGACTGACCATTTTATTGAAGGATCTTATGATATATGTTGATTTTAAGCTCATTTAAATAAAAGTATTTTTGTGAAAACAATCCATGTTTTTCCTATGTTTTTTTTAGAAATCAACATCAATTTTCATTTACTAACATCAATATTTCTATTTACTAATTGACATCAATTTGTATAGACCAACATCAATCCCTACATAGATTGATGTTGATCTCTGAGATAGAAAAATAGAGAAACCTAAGAGCTTGGTTTGAAATGTTATTTTCTCATTCAATTTTGGGCTTCTAATTAGGAAAAAACCCTCTATCAATTATAGTTCCTAAGATAGAAAAAACCAAGTTTAAACATGATTAAATATTTCACAATTTGTCTTTGGTGTTTAAAATAAATTTTGTTCATTTTCATGCCTTAGTTATTTGTGAAGTTTTTTTGCAAGTTTTTCAACAAATGCTAAGGGGATCACACTTCACAACACATCTCATTTTGGTGTAATAAAATGAACTTTCACACTTAGTTACATGATCCTAAGAGTTGTTTATTTCATGCTTCTTTATCAAAGTTGATTATTTTTCAAAATGATTAATGCATGTATTTTCTCCCCCATCCCCTTTAAGGAACTTGGATGACCAAAATCACTCATTCTTTACCTCAGACTCTTTAGTCCAAAAGTGTGAAAATAATGTCATTAATTCCATTCCAAAATCCATATGGTTTGGGTGACCCTAATGCAACCCTAAAGTCTTTTTGTTTATGTTTTATTTTTATCCATTTTGGCTTGTGATCAGGAGTTCATCGCCACCTCATAGGTTTCTTATGGAAACATTGACCCAAGAATTCATCTTCTAGCATCATTTCAACTCCATTCTATGGTGGGGTATATAAATTTATGGTGACCTACGGGGATTCTTATTTTGAGTGGTTAAAACAAGCTCCATTAGTGGTACTCCATCTTAGACCGTAGGGGCAACTTGGACATCACAGTATACTGAGCAAGTGACAGATGCAGTGGTTATGAAAAGGTCAAGACTTTTTCACAAAAAACTAATTGATGTGGATTAAATTAATGTGATCATATTTTATGCTATCCATACTTAGGACCATCTATAAATGTAAAAAATAAATATCAGAATAAACCCACTTGTCATAGACATACTATTGATGCAGGGTGAGTAGCCCAAAGTTCCATGTTGTAGTAAAAACTCTTGGCAGAAGAGGGGGCCTAAAAACATTAATTTTCATGTGCTTTTATTTTTGGATTAACACTTAAAATCCTCTCAATAGTGAGTATATTGATGAAAAATAATAGTATTATACAACCTTGTTAGTTTTAGGATTTAGGATGTTACACATAGGTATTTATGTAATTTTATCCCCTATTGCATGATTTTTGTAGTCTAAACTATTGGATTGTTATACCACATCACAAAAAAGTATTGTTTATACATCAATCATTTATTTTAGGAGGAATTATTCTACCCATTTGACATCATACCTTTGCCTTAGTATTTTATCAGATTTTGTTTGTGTGTGTCAATTGATTGAAAAGGGTGTAGTTATGTTACCCAATTCATTTCAAACCTATTTTATTTTTAGTCTTATAATAAACCATTGATCATATCTTTTAGAGCATGATAACATCATTATGTTTCTCAAATAATTTCATATACTTGTTTACCTTGTGTCCAAATTCCCATTTTTAAACCAAAACCACGTGTGACTTTTGGATATTTACCTAGTGTCATTATGTCATTCATTCTTGATAAGATTTTTGTTTGTTAAAAGAAGCCTAGTTTCCTAAGTTGAGTTTATAATTAACCTTGACAAGTTCAAATCCAAACATTGATTGATTTATGTTTATGCCTTGTGTAATTTTATCCTAGACATCGATCTTTCCCTTTTGGGTTGTGCAACTTAGGTTAAATATTTACCCAATTTGAAAACTATTATTTGTGCCTTTACTTAAGGTGAAATTATCTATCTTCCATATGCCTTTTGTTTCATGCCTTTACCAATTTTCCAAGTTTATGTTTAAATCCAATGCCAAGTTTATGTTAAAGTGTTTCAGATTTTTTAGATTAAATCTCTTACCTTGTTTTGTTTAAAGTCTAGCTTTTGTGCCTTTTCCAAAAGACCTAGCATATTCTTATTTTGAGCATAGCTTTTTTGCCTTGTTTTGCCAAAAGACCTACAAACTTTTGGTTTCTTAGATTATACTTGTTAGAAATAATTTATACATATATTTTGGAATTTTAGTTTTATTTCATCCTCTTGACCTTTTTGTGTAAGAAATTTAACATTAAACATTTGATATTAGACTATTTTGAACCAAGTTTTAGAATAAACCTTTTGGAGATACAACTCCATTCTTTTGAACAAGTTAGACCAAGATCAAACCATTTGTCTATTGGACATTATTTTAATAGTTTTTATAAATCTATCCATTTTTTGAAACATTCATCATTGATTGAAATGTGTCTCACTATACTCGTAGTAGAACCATGTACAATCCAAGATATGATAATGTGGTCACACAAGAAGAATTTGTTCAAGACCCCTATGGTTAGGATGTAGTTTGTGAGATAGATCCTTGTCTACCTTAAAAAACTTAAAAATGGGAACAAATATAATATTCTCTATCCCACCATTTGGTTATCATGCCTCCATACTTAGAGAAGGACCAAGAACAAACAACATGGTACCTAGTTGGTGTACCTTTGGTTATAGACCATGTTCAATAATAATTGTACTACATTATGATGCCATAAACATATGATCCCTATTTTTTGTATTTTCACTTGATTAAAAATAAGGAATAAGTTTTAAGAATATCCATAGAGGTCAGAGCTAAGTTTCCAATAAACTTCACCCATAAAAATTTGTCAAGTCTAGTTAAAGTGCCTTACAACATGCCTTACAATCAAAACAACAAAAAAGCCTCTTATAACAATACTCAAGATTTATTACCAAAATCATAATAAGACCCACATATTATTGTCATAGGAAAGGGCCTCATGGAGTATAATATTATATAAATGAAGATAGCATACCAAACCTATTTAAATTTAGCACACAATTTCAATAAAATGACCATGTCAAATGATCTACTTATCAAGAAAGTGTTGAGAAGTATTTTAATTAATGTCAAGGTTGATTTAATTGATTTCAAGGTGAATTTGGTGAATATTCATGGTGAATGGTCTATGAGATATGAGTTTGTGATTGATGTGATAAGGATGCCATGTGATAAGAGCAAGAGAGAATTTAAAGGCAATCTAATGTCTTTCTATTGAAAGAGAATTTGAAGTAAACCTAATGATTATTATTTTGGTTGTTTTTAAATTTTTTTTATATATAATCATTGAGGTAATCATTTTTAATTAATAATCTTTGAGTACTAGGTGTCTTGATAAGCCTAGTCATAACAAACATAATCATATCATGAGCATGTGCATGATGAACATGAAGAGGTGTGTTTAGAGGAATGAAATTATTTTAGGATAATTTAAGGCATGTGATCAAGTTTTATAATCATCAAATAATGTTTCAATATCATTTATCAATCTTCAAGTGTTTGAGAATCTTAGTCATGGCATTGGTTATAGCTTATAAAGTCCTAGTGAGAAGGTTTGAGCATGATGACCTAGTAAGATGGATGTATAGAGTAATAATAGGTTTTATAAGGTTTCTTAAGCATTCATATGAGGCTTTTTACCACTCAATAAAGTTTCAAGGTGATCATATAGGGGTAAGACCTTAAGTCCAAGTGTGCAACTAGACTAGTTCTAGACCTTACCTAGCCTAATGATGTGTCATGAGGTGTTATCAAGGCCTATGAAGGGTTTAAATCATTTTTATATAATTATATATGTTTATTTATTTTGATAATGAGGTAGAGATAACATGGAAAGAGTCATGAAGGCTAATTTCAAGGCCTAATGTGATTTGCAGGTCAAGGTCTAGAGAGCAAAGAGAGAGATGGTGGCCAAATGAGGTATGAGATTAATATTTAAAGATAATAATGAGAATGTGAGAATTTTGATGGTGTTATATATTATCCCAAGTTTTTAAATAAATTTTTAGGTCATGGTTTGAAAGATAAGGCATGAAAAGTGGTTTTGAGGCCTCTCATATGCACAAAATGAAGGGTTCTCAACCCAAAAATGACTTTTAGGTGTTCATAGGAATGTTTAACCTATAAATTGGAACAAAATATATTAATTTTATACAATTAATGGTCCTATATCAAATATACATTCATTAGTTTATTGAATTAGGGGCTAAGCTTTATGAATGATTGTTAATAGTGGAAGATGGTTTAAATACTCAAAGAACCCTAATATTGTTATTCCTATTTAATCTATTTTATGTTGTATTTAAATCTCCCAATAACCTTTAGGTGTGATTGGGTTTTTAGGTGTGTGTGAGCAGAACCTAAAGGAAAGTGCTAGTTTCTCATAGATTTGTTATAGTAGTCATAGTTGACCAAGTCAAAGTTTATAAATGGATGGAGGAAAAAGTTTGAGACTTTTATTTTATTTCCATGGTAATTTATAGATAATTTATATCCATCATATGTGTTAAATTGGTCATTCTAGTTAACCAGTCACTAATAAGCCTAATGGTGCAAATAGTGAGAAACCTAGACATAAGTGAGAAGATGATTAGGGATGTGTTATCATAGAATGGGGATGAATAAAATTTAATTAATAAATTTATCAATACTTATAATACATGTTATTTTTAGATATAGTTTTTGGTTATCATTGTATATAGCAAAAAGTTGCTCATAAGTTGACTTGTTTAGCTTAGTGAGGTTTGTGTACATTGAGGTCATGGGATTGGTCTAAAAAACCAATATTGTCATTTAGAAAATGAATAATTATATTTTATAATGGTTTAATTATATAATATTATAATTTTAATTCATTATAAGTCTCTAAAAGTGTCTACATAGGTGTTTAAGGTTATTATCACCATGATTGTGCTTCAAGGCAAACTGACATTTTTGGGTAAGCAAGTTGCAACAATAAGTTTGAAACTATATGTCTTGAGTTGAAGAATATAATGTACATGGTGTTTTTATTTGGAAATTTTATGTCTTATTCATGAATTTTTATAAGGTTTTGTATTCATTAAAATTAGTGAAAATGTTGAAGCCAAAATGACTTGACTGGCTGAGGAAGGTCTATGAGAGAGGTCAACAAATTTATTTACAAGACCAATAATTGCCAATAGAAATTATAATATTTTTGTTATAGGTTATCATGAGTATTTTTTAGGATAATTTTCATTTATTATAAGTCATTTATTGTGTTATTTTATATTTTATAAGTTTAAGTTTCCATGACTGTGTTTTGAGGCTAGTTGGCATTTCAGAGTGAGCACATTGTAGAGAAGAGTTTGAGATTGTATACCCTGTATATAATTAAGTTTTTAATGATCCTAAGTTTATGATTTTTATTAATATGTCATTTTTTTCCATTTTTTTATCTAATTGGTGTTTTATCTTCATTATTTCAAGATAGACTTTCTGAGTATCCACAGGCCCAATTATGAATTGTACTTATGGTATGCTTCAAGTGGTGGTTGGAGATACATGTGTAATGGAGACTATGTGAGACTAATATAGGTATATTTTAGTGGGATATGATATGCTCCTACCATTTGAGTTTTTTTAATGTGTTCCAATGAAGGCAAAGTGTAACATGTCCTAAAGCAGGCTGAATAGAACTAGGTCTTCATAAGACCTAAAGATGAAATTAGGCCTAATTGAAATATGTCAGAATTAAAAGGAATAAAATAAAATTTTATTCATGTTTATGATATTTAATAAAATATATTACATGGATTACCTAGGAGGGTAAAGGTGTTTGGCCAACCAATAAGGATATGAATAAGAGACTTATATAAATACAAGGCAGTTTTAAGCCTATGTGAGTGAGTAGAGCGCAAGAGAATAAAATAATATATTTGTGAATAGAAGTACGTTTTTTAGAAACTAAAATTATTTTATAGTAATTTTTATGAATATTTTATATATATTGTGTATGAAAATCAAGTAGTCTTGAAGAAACCTAATTGAGTGAGGAGGCCTAGAAAGTAGTTTGAGAAGGATAAGAGTGTGAAGAGTTGAAGAGGTGATCATCATTAGTTGGTTAAGAAATAAATTTTCTTGAATGTTATAAAAAAAATAAGGTGGAAGATTTGGTGATGAGTCATCTAGGTGGTTGGTGCCTCCTTACAATATAGTGTTTGTTAAATCCTAGCTAAGTTGGTGCTTAGCTAGTTGGGGTTAGTGTTCCATGTGAAGTTGGTACTTCACTAAATTTGTTCTTTGTCTTATAGGACTATAGTAAATTTTCATGTATCATTGATTTTTATTCCCCTTGAGTTTTTCCCACATATATGATGTATTCTTATGATTCATACTTATGTGGATAAGTGTTTATGTTTGTTATATCTATATGCTTGTTTAAATGGTTCATAATTACTTAAGTAGAATTGATAAGTAAGTTTTTGAAAACTAATTCACCCAACCCATCTCATTCATTTTTATTACAAAATCTATCTCTTTTATCATTATTCTTAATTGAATTGATAGGCTAATAAAATTTAGGTATAGACCCATTCATGCAAAGCACTTCAATTAGAGACATGTTCAATGCCCCAACTATTGAATAAGTGTTTACTATTTCTAAATAGATAAATGTGCCAAACATAGTGGATAACATGCAAGTATCATATAATCTAGACCCAAGTGGTGTAATTTCACAAAAAACTAGTCCATAAAATATTCCTTTAGTTAACACCATGAGTGGTTCATAATAATAGGGGGCAGTAACACCAAGGTGAAGATGGCCAAGTTGTAGACCCACTAGAGATATTTTTAAATTCTAAAGATGAATGAAGATGAAAACATTGCATCCTACCTATTGAAGTTTGATTAATTTTTTTATGTCATTAGAGGATTAAGATAACTAAAAGAGTCTATAGTGAATCAAAAGGTATTGAGATCACTAACTCCTAAGTTTGATTCTAAGGTATCTGTAGTAGAAGAGATGAAAGATTTGGACAAGCTAGAGAAGGATGGGCTTCATGGCATCTCAACTATCTATGAGATGAGAAAAAATGAAGTAAGACCTCCCAAGAAGGAAGTATGTTTCACTTTTGAGAATAAGTCAAAATCCAAGAAGTTTAAGGATGAGGAATGTTCAGATGTTTATGATGATCAACTAATAGCTATGTTTGCAATGAATTTGAGGTTTGGATCTAGTAAGTATAAGGGTAAGTTTCCTTTCAAATGTTTAAACTATGGTAAGATTGGTCACTTTGAATCTAAGTTTACTAAAAAAGGTAAGGCTGAGCATGATGAATATCATGGAGATGATAAGAAGTTCTATCACCCTGACAAGAACAACAAAGATTTCAGAAGTATGAAGGTAGGAAAGGGCCATTTAAAAATAAGAAAAGTTTCTATACCAAAGAAGAAAACTCATATGATGTAAGTGACACAAGCACATCTAATAGTGATGATGAAATTAATGAACATGAATATGATAAAAATGAAACGTTATTCATGGAAATAGAATCAGATAATAAGGGTTTCTCAAATGGGAAAGCCCTTATGGTTGATGTAGAATCAGATGAAGAATAATCTAAAGTGACCCTAGAGATAGAACTGGTAAGTGCATTAGAGGATTTGAAGTTTCAAAGAAGAAAGAATCACAAACTAAGATCATTAGTTAAGGAATATTATGACCAAATTGGTTTTTTTGAGGAGAGACTAAGTAACAAATCTAAGGATTATGATGAGATCATAAATCAAATTGAAGCATAGATAGAGACAGTCACTACTAGCTTAAAATCTAAAGATGATGTATGTACTAGGTATATAACTAAAGTGGAATCCTTAAAAGTTGATTTGGATAAAGCATCTATAAATATGAATACCTTTGTGAATTTTTAAAAGAGAATTGAGGCTCTAGATGGCATCTTAAGTAGCTAGAAGTCTAAAAGTGATAAGACAGGTCTTGGTTTCAAAGAATGCCAAAAGGAGGTAGCTCAAGTCAAGGAGAAGGATATTGAATACAAGAAGGTTAACATGGAAACACCTATTAAATAGCCTAATAATATGAGGTATTCTAGTTCATTTAATGGTTAATTTTTTGTATGAAATTAGTTTGGTCATCGAACAAGAGAGTGTAGAAGACCCACCAAGAATGAGTACTCATGGGAATATGGAAGGAGGCACCACTCACATCAGTCAAGAGATATGTATGAGGTTGTTTGATAAAATTTTCATAGTGTGGGACACATTTCAATATTATACCCTAATTAAGGTCATAAAGTCATAATAAGAGGTTTAAAGCTCCTAGAGTGCAAGAGAGAATGCAAATGAATGTGTGGAAATCAAAGACAATAAAGTTAAGTCATGATCAATCTACAACCTCAAATGGACTATTTGTTATGGTAGATCATAATTCAGATGTGAAATCAAGTTAGGAATGTTTGTTAACATCTCATATTGATGATAAAATGGTTGATGAAGAGGTCAAGCCTATAATGCTAATCAAGCCTAAAAGAATATTGAAGGATATTCAGTCTTGTGAGAGCATGGATATCTAGGAATCTCCTAATATTGTGTTTTTTTAGTGACATATGGAAAGGGGTGCCTCCATTAGGATTTATAAAGAAACTCTTTAGTTAGAAAAATAATGGTGGATGTTTGGTTTAAGGTGGAGCTATTCAGTTGTTGATTAAGCTTGATATACGTTGAGAAGTGGTCTTGTAATATGAGTTCATTTTAATGAGGTATGAATGGAGTAAGGGGGCATGTTTCAATAATGATTCATATTATATGTGTTGATATTTTTTTGCAAGGTTTTATTTTATATGTAAGTTTATGGAAGACCTTTGTCATTAATGTCAAAGGGGGAGAAAGTTAAAAAAGGGAGATTGACCATATTAGGGGAGATGAGAATGATTAGATTGAATAATGTTTTTCCATCAATAACAAAGGGGGATTTTATTGAGAAGTGTTTTAATTGATGTAAAATTTGATTTAATTGATGTCAAGGTGCATCTGTTGAAGATACATGGTGAATGGCTTATGAGATATGAGCTTATGTGCTTAATGTCACAAGGATTCAATGTGACAAGAGAAAGAGAGAATTTGAAGGAATCCTAATGTCTTTCTATTGAGAGAGAATTTTAAGGAAACCTAATTATTCATTTATTGGTTATTTTCAAGGTTATTATTTGATATCATCATTGAGGTAAGCATGTTTGAGCACTAGTCTTTGAGTACAAGGTGTTTTGAGAAGCCTTGTCATAACAAGTATAGTCATATCATGAGAATGTGCATGGTGAGCATGAAGAGGTATGTATAGAGGTATGAAATTTTTTGAGGAGCATGTAAGTCATTTGATAAAGGTGTACAAGTATCAAATATTTTTTTAAGATCAGTTTCCAAGATTCAAGTGCTTGAGAAGCCTAGTCATGGCACTAGTCATAGCTTGTAAAGTACTAGTGAGAAGGTTTGAGCATGATGGCCTAGTAATATGAATGTAGAGAGGCATAAAAGGATGTATAATCTTCTTTTATCATGTATATGAGGCTTTATATCATACAATAGAGTTTTAATGTGAGCCTACAGGTGTAAAACCTTAAGTCCAAGTTTGTAATTAGACTAGTTTTAGACCCTACCTGACCTAATGAGGTGTCATGAGGTGTTGTCAAGTAATATGATGGGTGTAAAGTAGTTTTTTATCATGAGAGAGGTTTATAAATTTTTATAATGAGGTGGAGACCACATTTAAAGAGGCATAAAGTCCAATTTCAAGGCCTAATGTGATCTATAGGTTAAGGTCTAGAGAGCAAAGAGAGAGATGGTGACCAAATGAGGTATGAGATTCATATTTCAGGATAATAAT
The DNA here is from genome assembly GCA_037957365.1 of Torreya grandis. NCBI lineage: Eukaryota > Viridiplantae > Streptophyta > Pinopsida > Cupressales > Taxaceae > Torreya > Torreya grandis. Next base: position 189,672 of record JARHVA010004231.1, on the reverse strand, counting down.
GAGTATGTGAGAATTTTTAGCAGTGTGATATATTATCCCAGGTGTTTTGACCAATTTTGAGGTCATGGTTTTCAAGATAAGGCATGAAAAGTGATTTTGAGGTCTCTCATGTGTACATAATGAAGGGTTCTCAACCCAATAAGGACTTTTAGGTGTTCATAAGCACGTGTAACCTCTATATGGGAATCTAAGATATTCATGGTATATGGGGAGGGGTCCTAACTCAAATTTTTAGGCATTGTTTTCTTGAATGAGGGGATAATCTTTATGAATGATTACTAATAGTGGACTATAGTTTAAACCCTCAAAGAAACCTAAAAGTGACCCAATATGAAATAAGTTGTTATAAAGTGCTCAAAATGGACTGATATGGATAGTTAAGTGATTTTATGTTGTATTCAACTCTCCCAAGAACCTCTGAGTGTGATTAGTTTGTTAGGTGTATGAGTAGACCCTATAAGAAAGTGTTAGTTTCTCATAAATTTGTTATACTAGTCAGAGTTGACCAAGTCAAAGTTGATAAATTGATGGAGGACAAATTTTGAGACTTGTATTTTATTTTCATGGTAATCTATATATATTTTATATTCCTCATATGTGCTTAACTAATCCTTCAAGTTGACCAGTCGCTAACAAGCCTAATAGTGCAAGTAGTAAGAAACCTAGATAGAATTGAGAAGATGATTAGGGATTTGTTATCATGGAATAGGAATTAATCAAAGTACATGAAGACATTTTTATTAATTTTAATAAATTTTCATGTTGGATATTATTGTATATAGCAAAAAAATTCTCACAAATTGACTTGTCCAACTTAGTGAGGTTTGTGTATAGTGAGGTCATGGCATTGCTTTGGAAGACAAAGATTTTCATTTTACCATGGTATCCTTCTATTTTATAATGTAATAATGATATCATAGTATCATCTACATGCATTATAAGTATTTTAAAGTGTAAACATAGGTGTAGACGGCCACTATCATGATGATTGTGCTTCAAAGCAAACTGGTAGTTTTGGATAAGCAAATTGCAATGATGAGTTTGAAACTATGTGTCATGAGTTTAAGTTTATAATTTAAATGGTTTTTATATTTTGGAATAGTATGTAATATTCATGAATTTTTATAAGTTTTGGTATTTAGTGAAAGTGTTGAACCCAAAATAAGTTGATTGGTTTAGTAAGGTCTATGAGAGAGAATGTAAAAAAATTATTTTGCAAGACCAATAACTACTAATAGATCTTATGATATTTTTAGGATAAATTTCATTCATTTTAGTTCATTGATTTTGTTCTTTCAGGTGTCATAATTTCAAGTTTCCATGACTATGTTTTGAGGCTAGTTGGCAATTTAAAGTGAGCATCTTGTAGAGAATATTTTGAGCATATATACCTGAAGTTGAAGTATATAATGAAGTTTGTGATGATATTGAGATTATGAGGTTTCTAAATATTTTATTTTTTTTCATGGTTGTTTATCCAATTGGTGTTTTATCTTCAATAGTTTAAGATATACTTTTTGAATATGCACAGGCCTAATTGTGAATAGTACTTATGGTGTGCTTCAAGTGGCAATTGGAAATAAAAGTGTTATAGAGATTAGGTGAGATTATCAAGGTTTATTTGAGTTGGATATGATATATTAATATTACTTGAGTTTTTTTAATGTGTTTTAAGGAAGTCAAATTGTAACGTCTCCTAATGTAGACCTAATGGAATTAGGTCTTCATGAGACCTAAAGATGAAATGAGGCCTTATTGAGGTATGTCAGACCTAAAAGGACTCAAATAAAATTTGATTCATATTTATTATATTTCATAATATCTATTACATGTCCTTAATAAGAGTGTAAGGTTGTTTAGCTGACCAAGAAGGATATGAATAAGAGACTTTAAAAATACAAGGTAGTTTTAGGCCTATGCGAGTGAATAGAGAGAACGTGAATAAATTAACATATTGGTGAGCATAAGGAGGTATTGTAGACCAAAACAGGAGTGTAAATTAACTATTATGAATATTTTATAGAGATTATTTATATTTAAATCAAGGTCATATGACCTAATTAGTCTTGAGGAGATCTAATTGAGCAAGGAGGCCTAAAAGGTAGTTTGAGAAGGATAATAGTGTGAAGAGCTCAAGAGGTGATCATCATAAATTGGTTGATCAAAAAGGTGTCCTAAAGTTGACAAAATAAAGCATGTGTCTAGGTTGGTTCTGATTCATCTAGGGGGTTGGGTTCTCCTTGCAATTTGTTGCTTGTTAAAGCCTAGCTAAGTTGGTATTTAGGTAGTTGGGGTTGGTGTTCCATGTGAAGTTGGTGATTCACTAGATTTTGTGTTTGTCTTATAAGATTATAATCCATTTGTATATATTAGTGGGTTTTATTCCCCTTTAGGGTTTCCCACATATATTATGTGTTCTTATGCTTCATATTTATGTGGATAAGAGTTTATGCTTGCTAGATCTATATGATTATTTGAATGGTTCATAATTTATTAAGTTAAATTGATAAGTAAGTTTTTGAAGACTGATTTACCCACCCACCCCCCTCTCAATTATTTTTATTCCAATATCTATCTCTTTTAATAGGAGTCTTATTCAAATTTATAGGCTAATAAAATTTAGGTATAGATCAATTCATGCAAATCACTTTAGTTGGAGACATATTTAATGCCTCAGCTATTGAATAAGTGTCTACTATTTTTACATAGACAAATATGCCAAACATAGTGAATAACATGTAAGTGTCATCTAATATAGACCCAAGTGGTGTAATTGCACAAATAAATAGTCCAAAAAATGCGCCTTTGGTTAACACCATGAGTGGTTTGCAATAGCAAGGGGTAGTAACTTCCACTTCCCAAGCACACCAAACTACCTCTAATACTCAACCACCTTCTTCTTCAAGCATGCAACTGCAAGGATTAAGTAGTAAGGCAATAAATAGTTCCTTGCCTTAATATGTGATGAATTTTATTCCACCATAATAGGTGATGACTAACATTCCACAATAATAGGCACAATCTAGTAAACCAACATAGCAGAGATCAAATATTCTATTTCCTAAATAGGGGTAAACTAATGTTCCACCTCATTAGGTAGTGAAAATTATACCTCTTAAGTCACATACCAATATGCCATTACAATAACAAACATTGTCTAATCAAACACATATGTCTATTGGTCAGTGACAAATGCTCAATATCCAATAAGTGTCTACTTCACAACAAGGATTCACACAACCAAGAGGTACTACTATTTCACAAGTAATAATTAGGTAGAAATTATCATTCACTCCAAACATGCCACAAATTCATAGATAGGGCCTTATTTCATAACAAGTTCCCCTTATTTGGCCAAGTATGACTAGTCAATAATAAGTCCTTATTCAACCTCAATAGGCATAGTACTTCACCTAGAGCCATATCCTTCCATTTCATCTATAATTCCCTAAAAATTAGGCATATATACTAAATCCTAACTAGAATATTACACCACAAAATGTGTAATTTCAACAATCACATCCTAATCCATGAATGCATATTCCTCGTCAATTTTGTAACCAAACCAACATTCCATAGCAAACCATGCCTCCATAATACCCTAGTCAAAGTAATCCACTTTTGACTTCCCAGTCTCTACCTCAGTCTAATGTTCCATCCAATTTATTAGCACAAAAACTATAGCAGATGAAGGATGTAATTGCCCCCATCTAAGCTGGGAAACAAACCAAGAAGTTCAAGCTAGATGATGTATGTTCCTACCCATTTAACATGGAGTATTTGTAGATACCATTTCCTCTAAGGTATGAACCACCAAATTTTGACAATTACAAGGGTAAAGGAAACCCTAAAGACCATTTAACCAAATTATTTGTTCCTTTCTAACTAGTGGATTACAATGACATATACCTCTTTCTTTTTATTCCTTGAAGTCTAGCAAGGAAATCTTTGGAGTGGTTCTTGAAATTACTAAAGAACTCAATATCTAATTTTGATGACCTTTCAAATAATTTTGTTTAACATTTCTCCTACAATATCAAACATGAAATTCATTAGTAGATTTGACTCAAGCCAAAAAAAACTAGTGAAATTTTTTCAAGCTATCTACAATGATGGATATCTCTTGCTAGCCATTTCACTCATATCATACCAGATAAACAACTAGCCACTATGTTTACAAAAAAATTGCATAATGAGATATCTTACCATATGGAGTTGTAATGTGCACACATTTTTAATGAAATCATTGACAAAGGTTTTTTAATTGAAAGGCCCTTATTAAAAAAGGGATTATCAAGCTTACATTATAAAATTAAAATCAAACCCAAAACTAAGAAAATGGCAAAAATAAGACCCAAAACTAAGTCTAAGTGCAAGAATCACAACCAACCTAGGCCAATATTTATGAAAAATAAAAGCATTTTAATTACAACAAGAATGTTGTTATAAATGGAGTAAATTAGTTATGACTTGTCCAAATGGTGAAAACACCATCTACTCAGCTAACATTGTAAATGCAAATTACTCCTCACTAATAACCTATTCAGCAGACACAGCCTAGACTAGCTCAATAGATGTGTAACCTTTACCTTTGCAAACCCCTCCTCCAAGGCAAAATGGGCCTACTCACCAAGTTTTTAATGACCCTAAAAAACCTATTGAATCTATGTTTCACAAACTAGCCATTGCTAATCTCATTATTTAGCCCATTCTAAATCACTATCATAAGGGAAATCCTTATCTAAATTGGTATAGACAAAATGAATGTTGTGAATATTATTGGGTCAATGGACATAATCTATGCCATTGTATGATAGTCAAACATCTCATTTAAAATATGTTATAAATTGGGGACATAACATTAGATAATGGAGCATCTACATCCAATCATAACTTGGGTATCTATCAAAACCCTTTTCCACAACATAACAACTAACATCCACAATAACAAAGGTCATTATAATAATAACAATAATATAAATAGTTGAGACAACAACATCAATACCAACAAAAACAAAGCTAAAATCAACCCAATGGATGGAACCAAAGCTAAAATGATGTTATCAACCAATAGACATACCACACAATTATACATGATTACAATAAACTTTTACTCCATATTGTAGGAGGTTACTTTTTTACCATCCCCATTAATCCAAGACCAAGTAATAACCAAACAAGACCATTTCTAGTCAATTCTAACCAACCAACCTATACCAGTGATCTTTCCTTGACCTAGGACTATATATAGGCATACCAACAAGCAGAGATTACTAATTTTGGACCTTATACTAATAACTCATCCTTTCCCCATGACCACATACAAATGCACTAGTAACTAAGATTTATCCTATCTAGTCCCTCTCCACCATAATTTACTAGAAAAAATGGTCCTATATCTAATCCTGATTATGTAAACATAACTCGATGGACAAATATTAGAATCCCAAGCCCACAATTATCTACCACTATACCCATCCAACACATTGTTGTGGTTAAGAATAAGACATTTACCATGGTGGAGGAAAATATGTTTGATATTGTGGAACAACTTCAAAGGATGCTTGCATAAATTTCCATTTGGATTTCTTGCATACATCAATCATCCATAATAACATCTTGACAAAGTTCCTTGGCTAATCCTAAGTCCCAAATGACATAATACCAGACAAATTCCAAGTTTTAGTTGGACATCTAGCCTTAAGACATCAGTTATCCTTCTACTAAAGTGATATTTCATCCATTGGTCCTCTTCATAACAATCCATTATACATCAAATTTGTCATCATATAGCATAAATTGAAGTGTGTCCTCATAGACAATATATTGAGCCTCAATATTATGTCTCTAAATCTCATCAAGCTTCTTGGATACACAATAGCTAATCTCTATATATAAAATATCATAATCAAGGTCTATGACAATGAAGAGCTAGAATCACAAGGCACTATCAGCTTGTCATTTATCATTGGGCCTTTGACTCACAATACATTATTCCATGTGTTAAACCTAGATTTATCATATAATTTGCTCTTGGGTAAACCTTGGATACATGAAATCCATACAATCCCTTCAATATTGCATCAATGTCTCAAGTTATCTCATTATATTATGGAGGTCACCATTCATGGAGATTTGTAGCCCCACAAATATTAAAATCATTTAGAGGTCAAGTATGAAATCTATAACTACTATTTTGGCTTGAATATAGCTCCCAAAAAGGATAAAGAGAAAGAAATTCTTGTTGAATTGCTAGAGGCCAATTGTATCAACCCAAATAGCTTTGATTCATTTTCCTATATACCACCTCCTAAAATGTCCAATCATTTTACCATCATGGCTAATGGCCCAAGAGAATATTTGATTCATGATACATTCCACATTGCCAAGATTCCACAGAACCCCAAGTCCTATGGAAGACCCAAAGCTAAGTCACCTTACATGGAATGGTAGTGAAAAGTTAAAGGCAAACTACATAGTCTATCGCCTATAATTTTCACACTAGCCATTGGATAAGAGCATGACCCACTTCCAGATAATGAATCATGTTTATACAATGACAAACTAGCTAATTGTTACAAAAATACTATATACCCCATACCTAATAGGATCAAGGAGAATCATGCCTATGAAGGATGAGGACTCAGGATATATTAACAAGGAATGCTTGAGCCCATCTCTATGACTCAGTAAAAATGAACCTATGGTCTCAGATTTAAACCACCTTAGGGTGACCCCACATATCTTATTCATGTTTAGATTCCAATCACTAATGATGATGATGTCAAAAACAAATTAGAGTCTATTCATAGAATTTATGAAGACCTAACCAATACCAATCTATTTGAAACTCATGTTATTTTTACTCTTAGACTAGTTATTTTCCATAATTTGCTTCCTCTATATCACCCTCAACTTATAGCCTAGGACCAACAAGAATCCACAATGCCTATAGATAAGTTTGAGAATGGTGAGACCTTTTGCAATTTTCTATACCTAAGAGACAATGTTCCATTACGAGACCATAAACAAGGGTTCACAATCAAATTGTATCCTACAACCTATTTTGGAGAATGGGTGAACACCCTTAGCCATAAAAAAATATATAAGACATTAAGGTCCCAAAGTGAAAACCTCTTTGAGGCACTTTTAGACCAGGGTTATAGTAAAGAGAAAGGCTAGCCTTCGAAGTGAAAACCTATTTTAGGCACCATTAGATGGGGGTGTTCGACCTTACTTAATAATATCTTAGGATACCACCAATAATGATCTTGTCTATGGGTTTGAGTTCAGTTATGAAGAACAACATGCCTTTGGCAAATTATTCAAGAGTTTCCAAATATATTTCTCACATGGCCATACTTACCATTGGGATATTTTGATTTGTATTGCCTAGGGGAATTTAAAGACCCAGTCAAACCAGAGGACTCTGCCATTATAGAATAATTCAAATCATTTCCAAACATTTTAGAGGATGGTTCGAATCTTCTTGTGGAGGACACTACAAGGGTCAACATCGAGACTTCAGATGACTTGAAATGGATTCAATTAGGTGTGTACTTCATTAAAGAGGAATATGAAATATTTACAACCCTTCTAAGGGAATTTGTTGACATATTTTCTTGGACCTATTCAGACATGTCAGGTTTGGACTCTACTTTGGTTGTATGCCACCTTGTGGTACATCCTGATGCCAAACTTGTGAAATAAAAATTACACAAGATGCATCCTCACATTTTTGTATTAGTAAATAAAGAGTTTGATAAAATCTTGGAAGTAAGATGTATTTAACTAATTGACTATTCATAGTGGGTCTTGAATGTTGTGCCCATGAGTAAGAAGCTAGAAGGAATAAAAAGCTACACTGATTTTAGAGATATAAATAAGGCCTACCCCAAGGACAACTTTCCTCTACCATTTATTGACATGATTGTTGACTTCATAACTAGGTATGAAATTCTTTTATTGATGGATGGATTTTGAGGATACAACTAGATCTAAATTACACCCAAATATCAATATAAAATAACATTCACCACTCCATAGGGAATAGTCTATTATCAAGTTATGTCGTTTGGTCTCAAAAATGTTGTGGCCATGTACCAAATATCCATGACCATCATATTTCATGATATGTTTCATGACATTGTTGAAGACTATGTTAATGACATACTAGGAAAATAAAAAACCAAGGTTGATCATCTAATAGCACTAAGGAGAATATTTGAGAGAATGCATGAATACATGGTCAAACTCAATCATAAGAAGTGTGTTTTATGAGTTACTTCAAGAAAATTTCTTTGCTTCATTATGTCTCACTAAGCCATTGATGTTGATCCTACCAAAGTAAAATTTATTATTGATATGCCACCACCATCTAATTTGAATCATTTCCATAGTTTTTAGGGTAAGATACAGTCTATAAAATGCTTCATTTCTTTATTGATCAACAAATTCCATACATTTACACAATTATTAAATAAATGGGCCATATTTCATTGGAATGTAGATTGCCAAAAAGCTTTTCAACACCTCAAAGACTATCTTACCAATCTACCTATTTTGTTACCACCTATGCTAGGAAATTCATTCTTACTGTATCTATCAGCCATAAACAAATCCCTAGGGGCACTCTAGCTTAGCATGATGATAATGGATAAGAACATGTCATGTACTATCTGATTCATATACTAGTTGTGTATGAGTACAATAATATGACCATTAAAAAATCTTGTTTATCTATGATATTTATAACTCAAAAACTACATCATTACATGTTAAACAATAAGACCTTAGTTATTTCCAAAGTAGATCCACTCAAGTATCTACTATCTAATATAGATTTATAAGGCCACATGGCTAAATGGATCATGATTCTGAGTGAGTTTGAGAGAGAATATGTCAATATAAGGACATAAAGGGACAAGTAAAGCACCCCTTATAGTTATAAAACCTCTAACATTCCAATTCCTAGACAAGTCCATTATGACCATCATTAAAACACCTCTTATAGAGTAGCACTAGAAGCTATATTTTAATGAATCATTTACATCACATAAATTATGGGTAGTCCTATTGTTTATTACACCATAGGGGGATTTAATCCCTAAATCATTTTGTAATAGCTTTCCTTCTACCAATAACATGGCTGAATATGAAACACTCATTGTAGGGCTTTGCCAAGTATTAAAATGGAATATTTAGCATCTTAAGGTTTATGGTGATTCTCATTTAATCATCAGTTAGGTTATAGACCAATTTTAGACCAAAGATGACAAGCCGATACCATACAAGGCCATCATCGACACTCTCAAATAATATATTTCTAACATACAATTTGAACACATACCAAGGACTAGTAATATAATAGTGGATGTCATGGCCACCATTAGCTCTTTGATCCATCATCTAGACAAGGCAAAGGAATACCCATTTCTCATTAAAAATCTTCTAGCACTAACTCATGAATCTCCAAACATCATAATGATATATGATATTGTTGGTCTTATATCTATATCATATTTAGACCTTTACACATATCTTCATGACCACTTTATGTTACCTAACCTATCCTATAAATAATCCAAATCCTTTATTCACCATGTTGTATGATATACCCTACTTGAACTAAACCTATATTACCACAACTTTGATGAAACTCTGCTTCATTATTTAACTTCAGTATAATCAACATTAGCTTTATAGGAAGTTCATGAAGGAGTGTGTAGATCCCACACTTGTTGGGTCATCCTAGCAAAAAATATCCTATGTACCAAGTATTATTAGACAACTATAGATGTAGATACAGTTGCATATGTTAAAAAGTGCAAAAAATGTCAATGGTGAATCGATCAAATAGTTAGAAGTGTGTTTTTAGAGTTACTTCAAGAAAATTTATGGGCTTTATTATGTTTTGACAAGGCATTGAATTTAATCTTGCCAAATTACAAGCCATTATCGTGATGCCACCACCTCCAATTTGAAGAAGCTCCATAGTTTACAGGGAAAGATCTAGTCTATTAGATGCTTCATTTCTTAGTTGACCAACAAATGCCATCCATTTACACAATTATTGAAGAAAGAGGTAACATTCCATTGGAATGGATAATTCTAGAAAGCTTTTCAACTCCTTAAAGACTATCTTGCCAATCTTCCTATTTTGTTTCCATCTATGCTAGGAAAGTCATTCTTACTATATCTATCTACCACATACAAATCTCTAGGGGAACTTCAAGCTAAACATGATGATAATTGAAAATAGCATGTTGTGAACTATCTTAGTCATACATTAGTTACATATGATCACAATTATATGCCCATTAAAAAAGACTGTTTAGATATGATCTTTGTAGCTCAAAAAATATAAAATTACATTTTAAACAACAAGATCATAATTATTTCAAAATTAGATCTACTCAAGTATTTACTATCCAAGACAACTTTACAAGGCCACATGGCTAAATGTATCATGCTTCTGAGTAAGTTTGAGATATAATACATCAACCAGAAGGCTATTATGGGACAAGTACTTGTATTCTAACTTATTGAATCACCCCTTGTAGATATAGAACCTCTAACATTCCAATTCTCAAATGAATCCATTATGACCATCATTAAAACACCTCTTGAGGAGTAACACTAGAAGTTATATTTTGATGGATCATTTACGACACATAGATTAGGGGTAAACCTATTATTTATTACACCATAGGGGGATCTAATCCCTAAATTATTTTGTATCATATTTCCTTTTACCAATAACATGGCCTAATAAAAATCACTCATTACAAGTCTTTACCAAGTAGTACAATATAATATTCATAGATCACTTTCATACCAAAGATGAAAATATGGTGCCATACAAGGCCATGGTTGACACTCTCAAATAAAAAAATTATAATGTATAACTTGAACACATACTAAGGGATAGTAATAGAATAGCATATGTCATGGCTTCCATTGGCTCTTCGATTTGTCATCTAGACAAGGCAAAGGAATACCAATATTCGTGTTGAAAATATTTTAGTGCTAGCTAATAAATCTTCAACCATCACAATGATCTATGATATTGTTGGTCCCAACTTTATATGGTATTTATGCCTTTACACATATCTTCATGACCACCTTATGCCACCTGATATATCTTACAAACAATCCAAAGTTTTTATTTACCATGTTGCATGATATACCTTACTTGGACCAACCCCATACCACCACAACTTTGATGGAACTCTACTTCATTATTTAACTTTGATAGAATCAAAATTAACATTATGAGAAGTTAATGAAATATTATGTGGATGGAATGATATTAATTCACCAAATAAGAAGATATATAGCACTATATCACAATGATATGGAAATATAGCACAAAATATGAATAATAGATAAGTCACTTTGAGGGGGAAACATCCCAAATGCTTGAAATAAAAATGAATAGTCAAATATGATGATGAATAAATAACCCTACCTCTTATATATAATATAAAAATGCCATGTGCCACCCATAAGCTGACCTAATAAGTAAATTAATTCATAAATAATGTAAACTAATATGCAAAAGGGTTATGAAACTCACAATTTGACTACACATATCCCTAAACACACTAATGATTAAGGGTGTAGCATGCCCCTCCCTTTCAAAACAACATTATCCTCAACATTGAAACAATCTTAGATGTTTTTGTATGAATGATTCATCCTCCTAGGTAGCATCTTCAGAAGGCAAATTCTTCCATTTGATGAAATACTTAATAATCAATCTGAACCGTAGTTGCTTAGTGCATGTTTGAAAGAGTACTTTAAGATCAATAATAAGCCTCCCTTCCTCCTATAATTCTCATAATGAATTTTTAGTGGTGAATATATATCCAATAAGCTTCTTAAGTAAAAATACATGAAATAATAGATGAATGTGAGTGGATGGAGGAAATTCTAGCTTGTAGGCCACACTACTAATTTTTTGTAAGATTTGATAAGGGCCATAATACTTGGGAGATAGCTTATTATCCTTTTTATATTACTTTAAGGACATATAATTATATGGATTCAAGTGAAAAAATACCCAATCACCAATTTAAAAATGTCTCTCACTCTTGTGTTGATCTACTTATTGCTTCATGTGATTTTGGGACAAAGCTAAATTTTCCCACAAACTAGCAAGGATTCCTATTGATGTTGAAGGTGTTCCCCACTACATGTAACTTTGGGTGGGTCTTTAGAGGTGAATTGAGGGATAGAGTATGGTATCCATACAATGTTATATAAGGAGACATTTTAAATGAACTATACATTGAAGTATTATACCACCATTCAGCCAAGGATAGCCATTGAACCCATTTATCCTATTTATTTGTCACAAAACAACTAAGGTACCCTTCTAGAAACTTTTTTATTACCTCAATTTGTCCATTGGATTGAGCATGATAGGATGAGATATGAGCCAATTGGCTTCCCAAACATGCAAATAATTATATACAAAAATTACTAGTGAATATGGTATCTTGATCACTAACAATAATCTTGGGAGTACCATGTAATTTCTAAACTGTATTGAGGAAGGTAGAAGCTACTATACTGGCCACCAATGGTTTAGATAAAGAACAAAAATGAGCATATTTTGTGATTCTATCTACAACAACCATGATAACATTTCTACCTTTAGGTTGTGGTAGCCCATTAATAAAATCCATAGACACCTCTTCCCGTCATTAACTAGGGATGGATAAGGGCTATAAAAGACCTAGGGTTTTAATGGTTTCACCTTTATTTTTTTGATAGACCATATATTTGGCCACATATCTATGTACATCCCCCTTTAGTCCTTTCTAAAAAAATCCTTCGTGAATATATGATTGGTTTCTAAAAACCTCGAGTGACCACCAAGTGGAGACGCATGAAGTTCTTGAAGGACTTTTTATTTGAAAAGAGAATTTTGACATAGATATAATCTATCTTTGTACTATAATGCATTCCCATTCCATGTAAACTTTTCAATCCCATTGAAACCCTACTATAGATTTTGAATCAATGCATTCATAATACCATCATTCTCCCATTATGCCCTTGCTTCTTTGAGCTAGTCTACCTACCAAATGGTCATAGCATATAACAATGCTTCAATTGGTTCATCTCACATAGATAGTGCATCAGCCACCACATTTTCTTTTCCTTTCTCATAGACTATTTCAAAATCAAAACCTAATATTTTCATCACCCATTTTTATTGTTCTTTAGAGGATAACCATTCTTCCAAAAAATATTTAAGGCTATCATGATCAGTCTTTACCTAAAAGTGACAAGCCAATATATAAGGTATCCATTATTTGAATGCATGTATAATATCCATCATCTCTTTCTCATAAGTGGATTTGAGCTGATTTTTACCCTTTAGTTTATGACTTTTAATGGTAATGGACATACCCTCTTGCACAATTACTACACCCATACTTTATATAGATGCATCAAATTCAACCATAAAATCTTTAGAAAAAATTAGATTAGTCAATATCAAGGTGGTGCATAGAGCCATTTTCAGTTGTTCAAATGCCTTGGTAGCTATATCAATCCACTAGAAGGAATATTTCTTCAAGAAGGAAGTGAGTGGTGTTGTAATAATACCATAGTGTTTGACAAACCTATGATAATAACCAGTTAGCCCTAGAAATCCCCTTAATTTCTTAAGTGTCTTGGGAATCTACCACTCCATGATGGCTTGGATTTTTTTAGGATCAACTTTTACTCCCTCATTTGATATAATATGACCAAAATATTACACTTCCCAAAATCTAAAAACACATTTGGATGGTTTATCATACAACTGATGTTGCTCAAGAATTGAGAGTACCTATTTCACATGATGTAAGTGGTCTTACCAATATTTTCTATAAGGATGTCATTAAAAACATAAGTAAAAACTTTCTCAAAAATGGTATAAAACCCATATTCATTAAACTTTGAAAGGTGGATGGTACATTAGTGAGACTAAAAGGCATGAACAAAAATTCATAATGGTCTTCATGAGTATAAAAGTTTGTTTTAGGAATGTCCTCCTCACTGATTTGAATTTGATGATACCTAGATCAAATATCTAATTTGGTAAAATAAACAACACCATGTAATTCATCTAACAAATCATCAATTATAGGAAAAGTAAACTTAGCCTTGATAGTGAAATTGTTGATCTCTCTATAATATAGTCACATCCTCCTAGTTTCATCCTTCTTTTACACCATGACTACTGGAGAAGAATATTCACTTTGTCTATGATGAAAAGTACCTACCTCCAACAACTCTTGTACCATTTTTTAAATTTCACTCTTATGGGCATAAGGATATCTATATGGTCTGATGTTAGGTTGATTACTTCTAGGAATGATTTTGATGTCATGATCATGTGTCCAAAAACCATGGAATCCTCATCCAATATTTGTTGTTACTCAAGATGGGTAGACTCCTTAGTTTTTTGAACATCAATGGAAAACAAACATGCCATAAGTCCTTCAACATTTTTTTCAGCATCTTAGTCATCTGATGTGAACTAACCATTTGTGGAGATTTAAATCTTAATCCCCATAGTTCCATGTACTTACCTTTAGAATAAAAACACATGAATAGTTCATGGGAATTAATCTCAATAGTAACCAATGTGGTGAGACATTGTACTCCTAAAATGATGTTAGTTCCTCCCATAGAAATAGAAAACATAGGATAATCTATCAAATATTCCCCCATTTCTAACTTAATACTATGGCATTTTCTAGAACAATTAACTATACCAACATCTAAAATAATGATTTGAAATTATGGGGTTACATAGATGAAAAAAATTCAAACAAGTAACCAACTTACTATTGATGAAATTATGTGTACTACCTAAGTCAATCAACATTGTGACCATATATTTCTTAATGAAACCCACCACCTTAAAAGTCTAAGGAGTAGAAATAATTGAAAAGGTATGGTAAGAGATAGTAGGTTGAGAATATATAGCCTCAGCCTTGGGTCTTTCAAAACCCTCAACATATGACTCCTCATCTTTTTCATTCTTATCAACCCCTTCAATGTAAAATAATTTCTTTTTAGCACATCAATGACCTTTACTCCATTTTCTGCCACAACCATAACACAACCCTCTGGCACATTTATCCTCAATTTTTTATGGTGTCAATCTGGTAGGTTGAGTTCATGATGAAGTTGGGAAGGTGCGTTCATGATTAGTAGTGAAAGGATGAAATTTGATCATCTATTTTTCTTATATCGAGTGTGCCCTTGGTATAGTTTTAATTATAGTTGTAGAGTTAAACATATGAGCTTGTAATTGAATACTATCTTTTAGTCCACCCAAAAAAATGTCAATCAAATTTTCCTCAGTGATATCCTCCACATGTAAGGATAGATTTTGATATTGATGAATATAATACTTCACTATTCTTATTTGTCATAGTTTGGCTAATTGGTTGAATTAGTTTTCAAAAACATTATCTTGATAATGAGACATTATTTCATCAAAAAATATTGACCATGTAACAAGAGCACTAGTCTTCTTTTTTTGAGCAAAAAACCAATGATACCAAATGAATGGCTCAGGTTCTAGATATAGAGATGCCACAACCACCTTTTGAGAGATAGGAATTTGGTTTAAATCAAATAGATTTTCATTTTGAGTGATCCAAGTGAGTGGATCCTTACCATCAAACTTACGTAAGTCTAGTTTTGGCAACATCGGTTTTACATCCATATTGGTGGTTTTAGTATTGAAAATGAGGACCAGAAGGAAAAAGTGGAGGGTTTTTTAGTGGTAAATGAGATGAAATGATATCTAATTGTGTCATGATTTTATGCAATTGATTTTTCATGCCATTAAGCTCCCCTTGCATTATTGATATTTGAGTTTGGACTTGCACATCCTTCTACATTAGGCAATGTAAATTTGAATAGATTTGAGAAATCATGTCAAATGATTTAGACTCCATTTCATCCCCTAAGGATTTTTAGGGGTGTCTTTCCCTTTTCCCCATTCATGGGTGTTAGGACTAGCCATACAAAGGCTGTATCGTGAACCCTATTTTGCCATGTTTACCCAACTTTGACCACTAAGGTTTTTAAATATTTTAGCCTCAAATCACAAATATCAAAGAATAGACCCAAACTAATTTTTTTCAAGGTTTCTATAAATATAAAACAATTTGAAAAAGTTTAAAAATTGCATGTCATGGAATAAATTTATGAAAAATCATAAAATGGTGATAACTTTTGAAAAATAAATCCAAATGAGATGAAATTTTAATGGAAACTTACTTGAATTATTTATCATCTCTAGTAAACACAATGCTCAGAAATTCATGCCCATTTTCAATATATATCAAAATTTTAATATCTAAGGTTTTTGACTTGATTATGGCCCAAATCAATGCTCGATACCACTTGGAATGATATTAATTCACCAAATAAGTAGATATATAGAAGTATATCACAATGATATGGAAATATAGATAAAAATATGAATAATAGATAATCTACTTCGAGGGGGAAACCTTCCAAATTCTTGTAATAAGAATGCATTCTAAAATATGATGATGAATAACTAACCCTACCTCCTATATATAGTCTAACAAGGCCATGTTCCACCCCTAATCTGACCCACTAAGTAAATGAATGCATAAATAAATGTAAAAAATTATGTAAAAAGGTTATGGAAGCCACAGTTGACTACACATATCCCTAGACACACTAATGATTAAGGGCATAGTAGTTGAGCCCACACCAATAGGGTTATCTTAACTGAAAAGCTCTTAAGTACTAGGTATTATTGGACAACTATGGATGCATAGTCAATTGTGTATTTTAAAAAGTGAGACAAATGTCAATGGCATACCAATATGATTCATTCCCTAACCAAGACTCTAAAACCAATACTTACACCATAGTTATTTGCTACATGGGGCCTTGATCTCATTAGAAAGATAAAACTGACCTCCTATGATGGCCATAAACACATCTTCACCACTACCTAATATTTCAATAAGTGGGTTAAAGCTATACCCCTCACTTACATGACTAGAAAAAAAATTCCAAATTCATTTTTAACCATCTCATTTATAGTTATGGTATCCCATTAGATATTATATCTAATAATGGTGGATCATTAAAAAACAAGGATGTCAAATTGATGTGTCAAGGAACACATTACTCAACTTTTTTCTATTGTCTATTACCCATAAGGTAATGGCCAGGTATAATCATCAAACAAAACCATTGTCAACATCCTTAAAAAATGTTGTCAATGATGTCAGCCATGATTAACACCTTAAAATATTATGCACCCTCTAGGCATACCACACTAATTACCATACCCCAATAAGAGCCACTCTATATTCACTTATTTATGGCAAAGGGGTCATTTTTCCCATTGACTTTAAATTACCTTCTTTGCACATTTTTCCAAAAGATGTTCTCAATGATGAAACTTATCACATAGCTCACCTAAAAGAGATAGAGTTACTTGATGTAAAATGCATGGCCATAGTCGGTAGCCTACAATCATACCATAATTGACTTCTTGGACACTACAATTGGTGGGTCAAACATAAAGAATTTGAGCTTTGTGATCTTGCTCTCAAATAAAAAAAAAAAATACTATGGCAAAAAAAAACATAAAAGCAAGTTTAAACCTAACTGGATAGGCCCATATATAATTATTGTAAATTATGGCTCTAGAGCATGTAAGCTCGTTACACCAGATGAAGATGAACTTGATGAGATGATGAACATTATACACCTCAAGCATTATTTCACTTGAGAGATCTGGAGAATTGTCTATGAGGTCCATTTTCATTATGCCATAATATAAAAATTATTATTTTTACCATACCATTTTATCATATCATACCTTTCATATCAATCGATTGGTTTTTGTTAGGTTGTGGAGCTAAAAGCTTCACTGATGCAAATAGGGGAGGAGGTTGCTAAAGGTTACTAAGTTGCAAAGCAACCGGTGTCAGTCTGATCAGCTGATGTCAGTTAGGTTAGTGAAGAGAAGTAACCAACGTCAGTCAAGGATCGGCTGATGTTTGTCACCTCTAGGTAGACAGGGACCAACGTCGGTCGCCTGTGCAGTTCAGAACTGCAAGTTTTATGGGTAGTTAGTTAACAAACCAAGTGTTTGCATGTCAAGAGCCAAATTTAGACTTGAAGCTATGGATCTAATTATTGTAATTAGATGTCTAATTATTATTTGCATGAGATCTATCTAAGAGACTCATGGGTTGTATTGTAAAGTGTGCTAGAGAGTAAGAGAGCAAAATATTAGCTCCTTCTATGTGTGAAGAGAGCATGGTGTGTTATTCTTAGTGCCATAGTGCCAAGTGTGGGTGTTGGTTTGGAGAATTAGAAGGGTTCTTCATGTATGTATGATCTTGGTCAGCAGGTGTGCATGGCTATGTTAAGAGATCTGCATGGTAAGTAAGATCATTAATCTACAGGTGTATGTGGGTGCGAGATCTAGGTTTGCAGGTGTGTAGAACTAGATTGATATGTAGGTGTGCAAGATCAAGGAGGACAACAACACAACAGGGAGCAAGATCAAGTAGGATCTACTTGGAGTATGGTGTGTACTCATAAAGAGAGCAAAGAGGAAGGCAAGGAAGATCCTTCCATAAGTTAGATCATTTGGGTTGTAGGGTGTGCAAGATCATGGTGGAGATTTACATGTGATAAGTAAGATCAGGTTGGTCTACAGGGGTGTGTGTATGCGAGGGTCAAAAGGAGATCGGTGGGGGAGCAAGATCCAAGGTGACAGTAATACATCAAGCAACAAGGTCATGGTGAGATCTACTTGGAGTACCAGTTCATACTCGATTGTACTGGCAGTACAATGAGGTGAACAACAGCTTATGTTAGCTATGTGTTGTGACCTATTGAGAGAAGATTACTCTTGAGGGAAGATTACTATAAGCCCATGAAGTGGAAGAAGAGTGTGATCTCTTTGTTGTAATTTCCTTCTAACTGAGTTGAATACAATTATGTGTTGCCTCTCATATTTTGTGTTATTTCTCATTGATAGTTATTTGTTCTTTTGGTTATTTCTGCATGTTTAAGTTGCTTATACAAAGGTAATCATATGTGCTCTTAAATCTGACAAGTTGTGTCAGAGCTTTGGGGAACCTAGGTCTTAACAGTTGGTATCAGAGTTAAGGTTGCAGGGAGCAGGTTTTGTGTTAAATTACAGGTCACTCTCAGGGGTTTCTGATTGAGTGGGAGTATAGCAATGGCAGAAGAAAGTAAGCTAAGAATGGAGGAATTGAAAAGCACAAATGGTTAATTATGGTCCTATGGAAAGAAAGAGCAGGGAAAAGAAAATTGTTGGTTTATGAAAGATCAGCATGAAGGAACTAAAGATGCAGATGTTACAGGTGTTGTTGCATAGGATGCTCTAGAAGGTTTCTTGGATAAAGTAAAATCTTGGTTTATAGATTTTGTTGCCTCTTTCCATGCAGCCCCAAAGAGAGGTGCTGGAGAGCCTTGTTAAAGAATTGGCAAAGGAGAAGTGAAGCTAAAATTGTAGGCGGCCAACACATGGGTGTTGAAGGAGGTCATGTAGGTCCCAGTGTTGAAGATATGGCTAATTTCTTCAAAAAAGTTGGGTGATGAGAGATGCACAAGAACTCTCACAGCAGATACACTTGAATTAGCTGGTGGTAAGAAAGCAGGTACTCTTTATCTACTTGCTTATATTACTGATTCTTCTTATGTTATAGAGACATGGCTTTGTAGGCTTGGTCACATGAGCAAGAAGGAGATGCATTTCTTAAGAGGAAGTCAGATGTCTTTGACAGACTTAAAACTAGAAAGCCTTGGTGTTTATGGAGGAGATGGCAGACAGAGATCAGTGGATGGGACTGAGTAACTCTGAGCAGAGCAATTTAGATAGGTATTTGATTCAAAGAAAGCTCACAGGTAAAAAGTCATCACTCATAGGAAAACATAGGTACAGACATTGATCAAGAGGAACCAGCATCGAACAGATAGGTACCGATGTCGATCATGTGCAGACTGAAGCTAGTGATGTTGAGCAAGGTAAGATCGATGTCAGTCAGGAAGACCAATGTTGGCAATAGGTGAGATCGACGTCAGTCAGGAGGACCGACATTGGCAATAGGGACATTGATGTCGACAGAGTTGGTATTCAGGACAGGTGCATGGAAACTGACATCGATCAGATGCAGACTGTGTAGTGATTGAGGTTGGTCACTATAATAGATTTTGGGTGCATAGCAAGCTGTCAAGGAGTCTCAAACACCCATATGGAGGACTAAAAGGGTAAGTAAGCCTCAAATTCGTTGTTCTTCTTCTTTATACTCATTGCTCATTGCAAAGCAAGAAGGATAAAAGAAATAGTGGGAGCATGGCATGATGAGAATACAAAACCAAGCGAGAGATTTGGTAGGGTTGCCAGCCAGTATGAAAGCATAGAGATGAATGGATACATTAGTTAAAGAATAGAGAGAATAGACATGTGAGATGGAAGACCAGGTCATATGGTCTTGAGGAAGTTGTAAGACAGTGGTACAGGTTTGATAGGTGGATGACAAAGCATGGCTTTAGTCAATGTCAGGGTAACTACTATGGTTTGTCTTACTAGGTAGATGATGGTTGAAACATTATCTGGTTACTATATGTGGATGATATGCTAGCAAGATATTTAGACATATAGGGTTTTGTTGAACTAAAAGTAAGGTTAGTTCAGTGGTTTGTCATGAAGAATTTGGAGCAACGAAATTCTTTGGCATGAGTGTGTTCTAGAGGCATGGAGATCACAAGTTGATTTTGTCTCTGGAGGATTGTGTGAAGCTAGTTAGCACACCGATGGGTTGGACAGCAGTGTCTTGATTCACATGATGAGGTTAAGTACATGAGTACTGGACTTGAGTTTTCCCAAGCAGTGGGAGCTGTCAGAAAGTTTGGAGCCGATTTGGAAAAGAAGCATTGGAGGGCAGTTCAATGGATTCTCAGATATCTGAAAGGGACCAGCAGTAGGTATACATGCTATGCAGGGTCAGGTTCTTTTCTACATGTGTTTGTAGATGTGGATGTGGTAGGTTACTTGGATGACAGGAGGTGCACCACAAGTTGTGTGGTGGTTGGTCTTCAGGATTCATCTTGAAGAGGGATACAAGCTAGGAAATAGATTAGACGGGGTACAGGTATAGGTACAGTGTAGCTACTTATCTCCAAGTGGAAGATTATTAGGTTGTGGAGCTAAAAGCTTCACTAATGCAAATAGGGGAAGAGGTTGCTGAAGGTTGCTAAGTTGTAGAGCAACTGGCATCAGTCTAATCAGCTGACATCAGTCAGGTTAGTGAAGAGAAACAACTGACATCGGTCAGGGATCGGCCAACGTTGGTCACCTCTAAGCAGACAGGGACCGATGTCGATCACCTGTGCAGTTCAAAACTACAAGTTTTATAGGTAGTTAGTTAATGAACCAAGTGTTTACATGTCAAGAGCCAAATTTAGACTTGAAGTTATGGATCTAATTATTGTAATTAGATGTCTAATTATTGTTTGCATGAGATCTATTTAAGAGACTCATGGGCTGTATTATAAAGTGTGCTAGAGAGTAAGAGAGCAAAATATTAGCTCATTCTATGTGTGAAGAGAGCATGGCATGTTCCTCCTAGTGCCACAGTGCCAAGTGTGGGTGTTGGTTTGGAGAATCAGAAGGGTTCTTCATGTATGTATGATCTTGGTCAACAGGTGTGCATGGCTACATTAGGAGATCTACATGGTAAGTAAGATCATTGATTTGCAGGTGTATGTGGGTGCAGGATCCAAGTTTATAGGTGTGTAGAACTAGATTGATTTGTAGGTGTGCAAGATCAGGGAGGACAGTAACACAACAGGGAGCAAGATCAGGCAGGATCTACTTGGAGTATGGTGTGTACTCAAAAAGACAGCAAAGAGGAAGGCAAGGAAGATCCTTCCATAAGTGAGATCATTTGGGTTGCAGGGTGTGCAAGATCATGGTGGAGATCTACATGTGATAAGTAAGATCAGGTTGGTCTGCATGGGTGTGTGTATGCGAGGGTCAAAAGTAGATCGGTGGGGGAGCAAGATCCAAGGTGACAGCAATACATCAAGTAGCAAGATCATGGTGAGATCTACTTGGAGTACTGGTTCGTACTCGGTTGTACTGGTAGTACAATGAGGTGAACAATAGCTTGTGTTAGTTGTGTGTTGTGACCTATTGAGAGAAGATTACTCTTGAGGGAAGATTACTGTAAGCCCATGAAGTGGAATAAGAGTGTGATCTCTTTGTTGTAATTTCCTTCTAACTGAGTTGAATACAATTATGTTTTGCCTCTCATATTATGTGCTATTTCTCATTGATAGTTATTTGTTCTTCTAGTTATTTTCACATGTTTAAGTTGCTTATACAAAGGTAATCATATGTGTTCTTAAATCTGACAAGTTGTGTTAGAGCTTTGGGGAACCTAGGTCCTATCAGTTTTCACCCTCCCTACCCAACCCCTTTGACCTTCATTCCATTCAATTAGTTTCATGGCTACTTTCAACAAGAAGATTCAGATTCAAGTATTAACAATTTTTTAGTATTCTAAGATATAGGTCATATTTTGGATCAGTATGATAGTGGTTTTGTAGTTGCATTCTTTATTCCTTGTTTTGTTATATTTAAGTACTAATGATTATAACTACCTTTGGAAAAATCAAAGTACCACTGTCATGATAATAATTATAATTACTTGTGGGAAAATTAATATCATTGACCTATGTCATTATTTCCTAACTATAACTACTTATGGGCAAATTTATAAAAACACCTTTATCATGCCATGAAGTACCACCTTTCTATTCTCATGTTGTATTGTGTCATTTGCCTACTTTACCTCATTTATGAATTTGTTGCTACCTATTTAGATTCCTCTGTTGTAAGGTGGAACTATAGTGACTTGAAGTCCCATCCTAAGGACTATGTAGGCAATGCTCAATTCAAATTAAGGTCAACTTATTCACCCCTTTTCCATACTCTCACCATTTTATGAGAAATTTTAAGTTTGAATGGTCTTGCCATTTTATGAGTTGGACCATTTAGTATCTCATCATATTGAGTTGAAATTCTCCAAAAATCTATAAAACATTGAAAATAGCCTTAGAAAATTGAAAAAATTCAACATAAACCAATTATTTTCCTTAAGGATTATGGGAACCCTCACTAAGTCATAAGAAAGCACTTGTCATTTAGCTTCCCCATCCTTACTATCATAACATCCCAAACTCTCACTATTTTGTGATCCCATTTCCATATTCCTCTACAACACCATCTTGTCTTCTCACTTATCATTTTATTCTATCTTATTTCCTAGGAGAATTAAATTTGTCCTAAATTTTATGTTGGACTTTGCATCCATGAAACTATGTAGGCAATGTCCACTTCCCTAGTGCATTTGGAGTCAACTCAGCCAGCCCCTTCCTTTTCTTTTATTTCTCTCCCCCCCCCCCCCACCCCCACTAATTTTTTTTAATTGCTTCATTGTCTCTTATAGCCGAGGGGAAATGTCATCATCTTTTTGTATTCTATTTTCATTAACATTGTACTTAATCATTGTTTGTTTTTGTTTCATTTATTATCTTTATTTTATTCTTTCTTTTCTTAGTGTTTTATTTATTTGCATCTTTGTTTTTTTTCATCTTGTTGTGCCTTTATTCAGACTATGTGCATTCATTGAGTTATTCCTTGTACATTATTCTTTAATCCATCCATATTCATCTTCCAACATTGTCATAATAGTTCTTATCATTAGTGTGTTTTTCACTTATTTATTGGATCACGTGTCAGTGTTTATGAATATTTAGGCTAAGTTTTCATGGTGTTTTATATCATGATGCCTGCCATCATGTGCTACAATAAAAATCAGCTTGGGAAGTCTTCTAAGTAATACAACCATGATGAGTCTCCTTAGCACCTAAAAAATTATTGATCTACCCAAATCATTCCACATAAAGATTAATTAAATAATGAACTAATTTTAATTACTTGATAGTTTAGATGAGCATCTCCTTACTAGTAGGTTGCCCGAATTCATTTTTCTCCTTTGTACTAATTTTCCATCATCATGGTACTAATGATTATAACCACCTTTGGGAAAATCCTTATACCCCATCACACTTATGATGCTAGTGACTATAATCACCTTTGGGAAAATAATTATGTATCATCCCACCTATTAAGCCAATGGTTATAACTGCCTATGGTCAAATCATTATGTTTTAATGTATTTAGAGTTTAATGATTATAACCAACTTGGGAAACTCATTATATTTATTCTACCTAATTGGGGCATGTTTTCATTATGATAGTGCTTATAACCACCTTTAGGCAAACCATGATCTTTGTTCACCTGACTGGGGCATGTTTTTATCCTACCAATGATTATAAATGAATATGAGAAAATCATATTTTCCCTTTTTAATGATTATAACCTCCTTTTGGAAAATCATTCTCTTATTACCCAAAGCCTTTTTCAATTATTATAGCTACCTTTGGGAAAATCATTACCTTTTTTGTCCCACCTATGTCGATGAATATAACTACATATAGGTAAATCATCATATTTGTATGCCCCACTGGGGTAGTTTCATATACCACTAATTATAAATACCTATGGGTACATTAGTCTTTTCTACCCCATGATTTTATATTTTTGGTCCCATTATTTCCTCCTTTCAAGGGACCGATCATCGACCCCTTTTCCAATTTATCCCTTGATGGAGAATCTAGTGTTCATCCATTGTCATTGAATTTATACACATATAATACCTTTTCATTCTTTGAGAATATGTTACTATGCCTCTAACTTGTAATAGCTTCCCAAATAGGGGAAAATTGTAGACACCTAAAACTAGATAGATGGCTTCTAATTGGACTTCAAACTGATTCCTACCAACCATTATAAATTAAGCCTAAGAATAATTAAATGTCCTAAATTGTATTATAATCATGTTAATACATCCCTAATTGGGTTATTCTATCGTATGCAATAATAACCTCTCATTGATGGATTCATCCCTAATCATTTTATTACAACTGTTAATTTAGCCTATAAACCTATTAAGTGGGGCACTTACACAATTAAATCTTGAAATATCTAAAAGGATAATCACAATCAATTAAAAATCTAAATAAAACTAACTACCTATTTTAATTATCCATTTCAAATTAATGAATATCTAAAAAAAGAAATTCAAAAATTTTAAATATCTTAGCCTTTCAGCATTACCTTTATGAGTTGTCAAGCTCTTTGAAAATATCCTAAACATCTAATTTTGAGAGTCATGCCTTTAATTACAAATCATAATTACTTGAAAACTATTAACTCTATTGGGGTTAGTTTTTACTCACCTAGATTAGGTTTGAACCCACTAAAAGCCTTAACTCAACCCTAACTCACCTTGGGTGAGAATTAATTCCTAAGGCTATAAATACAAGGCCTTGCCTATTGAACTATAAGATATTTTTGGTACAAATTTATTATGCATAAATATCTTCATCAAGCTCTTATAACTCAAAGTTATAATGTTAATTTAGAGAGAGACAAGATTTGCAATAGTGTTATAATTCCAAAATCTTAGGCTAAATAACATCAAATCCAAGGAGAGAAGGAGCCAAAAAGCTTCATTTTCTAAAGAATTTTTGATGTAAAAGCTAAGTAATCCACTCAACAAAGCATTTGGAGCTCTCAAGGAAGGTAAAATAGGTATTTTATTTTATGTTTTTATTGTGCTTTCATTTAGATTATGTTACTAAGCTCTCCCTAGTATCTATGCTAGGATTGTAAGTGTTAGTGTGTTTATTTGAGTTTCATTTGCTTGAACTAACACTATACTAACTTCCCTTATTATATTCCTATTATCACATAAGCTAGGTCACTATTTTACTTACTTTATACATATTTCATGATCCTCACATAATCTAACATGTAGGGGATTAATACATTAATTTGAGGCCCTCTTAAAAGTATTGGCTATGTAGGAATCACTAATTGATTAAAGGGTCTTTGGGGTCAGCTCAACACCATGTGCCCACTAACCCATTTTTCCCCAAATAATTAAGAATATGAAAAACTAGGGTTTTATAAATTCATGAGCAAAAATAATCCATGATCTAGATTTGAATGCACTAGAGCCAAGGTGAATCCAAACCTAGAAGCATCCAGGTGGGCATATGATTTTATAATAAATGTTTTATATAGAATAATTTCATCATGTTCAAATAATAGCATTGATGTAATTGACTAGGGTTGACATTAGTGTTTGCAGCTCCAAAAGCATTGAATTTAGAATCTGACTACTATTACATAATCTTATTCTAGTCTACTTTATACCTATTCTAGATCCAGAATTGCATTAACATCAAAACAACATAATTACAATACTTATTTGTCATTTATATACTTAACATATTTTTACTTACTATTTTTAACTTATCTTTGTTTAATAAATTTAGTATATGTTTATATTTGAGTTCAACACCTAATTGGTCTATTGTACATCAAATCATCACCCTTGTGCATTATAATTTCTATATACTTAACCCTATCTACCCAATTAAGGATTATATATCCAATTTATGGTTAAACATTTGGTAAATCTAATATTTGAACATCTTTATTACCTAGTGTACCATTTAGGATATTACTATCCTACTTTGTTTTAAGCTTTGTGTTCTTTATCTCTCTCATCATGAATAATATTGATTTATTTAATGCCTATTATTATGAAACTCTCAAAAATGATATTAAGGAAGGGGTGAAAATTTATTACTCTTGTCTTATTCTAAGTACTAAAGCCTTAAATATCAAATATTTATATGGTGGTAGATACCTTCCCTCTAATCAAGTTTGTATTATCACCATTTCAAGAGATGATTTATTCCACCTTAAGGAAGATAAAGAGCCTTTATAATTTTTCCCTACATCACTATTATATGATTTTGGCCTCTGATATATGCTAAAATATGGATACCGAGGCCAAGGATTGGGAAAACATGAGCAAGGTGTAACTCACCCTATATCTCTTAAGAATAATGCAAATAGAAAGGCTTGGTATTTTTGAAAAATTACATGAGTCACCAATAAGGAAAGACATTTAATCAAGCCCTTCATGCACATCCTACCATAAAAATGATTGCATATTACTAAGATATTCCTTCATAAAATCTCTAATTGTTCTAACAAATACATAAGGATATTATGATTGATTTAAAAACTAATTATAAATGGAATGAAACAAATTATTCCAATGGTCCAAGATATTCAAATTTTCTACCAAAATTACCAAAATTCTAAGATCCAATACCAATACCAACATATCTTAAATGTAGTGATTATATAATTACATTTATTATCCATAAGGATGATGATACTCATATGCCTAAATTAAAAAAAGAGGTTAATTGAAACCAATGATAACACCAAAGAAAAACACCATTGTTACCATGGAGTATATTATTTATATATAACCACTGTTAAGGATTTGTAGAATTAGGTTTCTATAATTCAAATACAAATGGCTTTTGATAATACTAATGTCAATGTGAATTATCTTAACAATCAACATCTTTCACAATGTATACTTGAATATCCCTATTCAAAATATTTTAATCTACCAAATTTACCTCTCTTGTTGAGTCGTAAGGAACCATTTGACCACATGATTAATTATGTACATTATTTTGGTCAATAGTTAAAATATGACAAACTATTGCTAAAAATATTACACATGACAATTTTTGATGAGGATCAAAATTGGTTATATATCCTACCAAAAGGTTCTTTAACCACTTTTACACAATTAAAATATGTATTCTTCAAGGATTTAAATACCCATAAGGTTTCAAAAGTTACATCAGAGCATTTTCACAATTTCAAATAACATGATGATTATTCCCTTCAAGATTATACTCTTCGATTCAAAAGTAATCCTATTAGATAGAATTTATACCCTCATATTTGGAATTGCAATTTATTTTTAGTAAAGGGATTCTTTCCCCATTAAAATAAATAGCATTTCATAAGCAATATGAGTCAATTACACATTTATATGTGGATGTGCATAAATATGATTCATTAATCATTACTCATACAAAAGAGCTTATCATATCCCATTTTAAGTATCAAATTGTTATTCCACTCACAAAGGAGGGAAATGAATTACCAAATTAACATTATGAGAAAAAATGTGGTATTCCTAATATTTATATGACACGTTTTCAAATGTTACTTAACATGGGGCCAATCTAAGGTCCATGTCATATAAAAGAATCCCAAAGTGAATAAAACAAAAAGAATCTATGCCAACAAGATTTAATAATAACCTTATTCATGGGTGGTTCTTATTTTGGCATAAACATATTGATCATACACAAGGAAAAACTACTTGTAATGTAATATGTTTACAACAAATTCTTTTATCTAAAAAACTTAAAAAATAAAGGAGGTTGGAAAGACTCTTTGGGAAAAATAATAATACCAATTTTGTGTGGTCTTAAATTAATTTAACCATGGGTTTGTATTATGCCTACCACATATCCATATGCATTTACATAAAGAAATAATTAGCTATACCAAATGGAAGAAAAAATAGATCTAAATCAGCAAGGTATTTAATTTCCTCATGAAGGCAAATTAATACATATTCCAAATGATAACATTACTTATTCTACTACACATTTAAAACATGAGGAGGAACATTATATGTACCTTTTAAAATTATAAAATCATGACACAAAAAATGTAAAATCTCTAACTTAAGGTTGTCAGGCATTGATTAGGAAAATACCTATGGCCATCCATTAGATGTGTACATATGGTAGTCTCTCAAAATATTCCAAAAATACCAAACAAAATTAAAAAAAAACATTCAAAAATCCAAAAACATTTTTGGCACCTACATACTCTATTGGATCCTTGACATATATGTGTTAGTTTAATGTTGATGGATAGCATATTAGTCACTTCTACATACACATGTGTGTCATGCTTCTATTTGATTGTGATATAGGCATACATAGATACATGATTTATTCATATTTTTGTTTTTGGGCCTTTCCTATACTTATGTCATATGGACATTGGGGAGATCCACCTATATCATCAAAATACTCGTATGCTATATCATTCTATGGTCACTCTACATTATCATGTTTTGAGGTCCTATATGTACTTACACATGCCTTTATTTAGGATTATATCTTTCACAAGGTTTCTGATATGATATGCACTTGACATTTTTTTTAACATATTTGATCCATGAGATAATATGATATATTTATGTTGGTTTCTTATGATTTCTTTTATTCACTTCCTTGAGTGTCTTGCATTGCTATTGTATTGATTATTCAAGTATTTGATTATACTCCTTTGTTTGTATCCCCAATTCTATGTATGCTTTCTTTAACATTTGAACATGTGATTAATTGTTGTATGGACATTTGAATATTTCATCCTTGCTTTTATGGACATCTGAATTCACGTCCCTTAGATTATGTGGAATTTGAACATGACCATTTTTTGTGGTTTGCTTGGACCATTACCATTTGAATTATCTTTTAGTACTCTTGTGTGTGTGTGTTTAATTTGCTTATTGAGATTGTATTGTTACTATCTAGATGTTACCATGATCCTTATCATCCATAGTAGGCCTTCATGTGATCATATTATTTGATGTGGTTTAATGTTATATATACATACACATGTTCCTTATATATTATACATGATTCTATTTATAGATTATATAGTTATTTTATCCTTTTGTGGTGAGTTACCTAATGGTTTATATTCTTCCCTCACCTCAAAAGGGAGACATATAAGGGGAGTCATGTCATAGAGGAATGTTATTCACACTTGGAAATGTTTTTAGATTTAGTGGGGGTATGATTTGGAAGCATGTTCTCAACACTTATTTATTATTTCATACTTATATTAATTTTTCATGTTCACTAAGGGCATGTCATATAGCCATGGCTTCCACACATTTAATTTTTTTCAGATTCAGAGTGGGCATGATTTGGAAGCATATTATATATCATTTTTTAGAGTGGGCATGATTATTTTTCTAGTGACTCATTTATAACTAAGATCATTTTTACAATATATTTTTCCTAATATCAGTTTTAGATCCTTACAATGATACATATTTCAAATCAACTCACAAACATTCAAGGTGGTTACATCAATACACATGTGTACTCATAACTATCTAGAGGTAACACTAGTGTTTGCATCTTTAGAAACATAAAATCTAAAATATGACTATTGTTCCAAAATCCTCTTCTATTTTACTCTTTGCTTGTTCCATATCTAGAATTGTACTAGCATTAGAACAAGCTAATTGCATTACTTCTTTGTCATTTCTATACTTACAATAGTTGTACCTAGTATTTTTAGCTCGTCTCAGTTTAAGAGATTTAGTATATGTTTATACATGAGTTTAGAACCTAATTGGCCTATTGTAGATTTGATCATCACCCTTGTGAATTATCATTTATATATTATTAACCCTATCTACCCAAGTAGGATTCTTAATCCAATTTAGGGTTAAACGGAAATATATTAAAAAGTAACCCAAGACTTACATTCTTTATTGAAGTATTCAATCCATGGTGATTGAACTAGATACAAAAAGGCCATCAATCATTCACTAATTTTATTGGTATATGGGAAATAACTAGTATTATTGGTAACACTAAGATTTCTCATTTTTCTATTTATGCAAGAATACATGGAAGATGATGATATAATAAATGCAAATCTATTAGATATTGTTCAAATAGAGAATGCATGTGAATAGGCTCTCCAAAAATTCACTAAACAATAATATATTTTTCAATAGTTTTTTAATTATAAATATAAGGTGAAATATTTCATAATTTTATAATTGGGTTTACTCTAAGATAAATCACATCAAAAGAAATGACAACATGCAAAATTCATCAAATTATCGATCAGTCCATACCAAATTTTAGAGATATTCAATAACAATGCTTTTAGATCTAAATATAGACAAGGAAATGATTTATCACTCTAAGTGAATGGAAAATAGTTAAATTATTAATTCTTGGTTGTCCCATCACCCATTGCTTTAAAATGAACTATGAGTTATGGTTAGAGTACAATAGATTAGGTATCTTAGATTAGTTTCTTTTTAGTGTTGTTGTTTCATATTTATAAATTATGTTTTATTTCTTTTATAGTTAGTTTTTTTTTCTCATTTCATAGACTAATATATAGTCCCTAAATAATGTAGGCTTAGGAAATAGTATAGGAGTTGTTGACAGAACTAAATATAAAGTATTATTGACAAAAATGGTTGATCCAAGATGGATATACTTCAAGTTCTATACATTCTTATAAATTTTAGTTGGATCATAGAATACATTGATAAAATTTTATATTTATTTAATATTCTTACTAAAATTTATATTATTATAGAACTTCCATGTGAATTAAATAATAATTTTATACACTTATGGAAAATATTTCACAAAACTTAAAACATAAAACAAAATCACTTAAGACAGCAGATGGATGATATGAGGAGAGGTTGTAAAAATATAATATTTTAGGATTCCTTCAACCTAGTTGTATTGGTTCTCAAACTTATAAAGAATTAAATAATTTAATTAAAACCAAAGGAGAAAAAAATCCTTAAATCAAAATAAAAAATCTCTCTTAGGGAGGTGTTTCAGATAATCTCCATTAAGGTTATCGATGCTTGGATAAAAATTGAGCAAGGCCTAGAGTGGATCCTAAGGTATATTTTTTGGGGATATGGATGTCTAGATAGAATAAAATCAATACCAAATCCATACCTAATTAAAAATATTAAAAATAAACCTCCCCAAAAGATCTTAATTGTGATACCAATCCTTGAATGGAACATTCAATACTAATGGAAAATTAATTACTCATTGCAAACACATTATTCTTTTAATTTGTGTAAGAGGATTACTATGTCATGTGTAGGTATAAAACTTAAATCTCAATTCTACTAAGATTTTATAATTCCTAAATTTCTTGTTTATTTATCTCCAAATTCTAACCAAAAGTAATAGGTTGTAAACACTATGTATTATTTTTTCTAAGTTGCCATTTTTTGTCACCAACAATCCCCCATGTATTTCAAAATAGACACCCCATTTTATTTGAATAAAATTCAACAAGTGAATTTTTGGCCTAATTTTATTACATTTATTAGTTTAAAACACAAGTATGAAAGGTAAACATCTTTTAATACTAAAAATTGTGGTTTTTCTATTTGCATTATTGACTTGTTTGATGTTTGTTTCAAAATATTATCACATTTGATAAAAGGTATTTTCACTTAGCTAAAGGAAGTATAGAGTATAAATAATTAATTTAAAATTTTAACATTTTTTTCTTTGTAAAAGTTTTTATTATCATTTTCACATTTATCATATGGGTCCAAGTTTCTTGCTTTGACTATCATTTTCACATTTATCATATGGGTCCACATTTATCATATTAGTATAAGCATGTTACAAGAAGTTTCAAGGACACTCAGAAACACTCTAGATGTTATGTATTAATTTGTTTGCACCTTTTCACCAAATTATTTTTTTCAATATCAAGTCTAAATATTTTGAATTAGTGAGATAATGTTGTGTGTCCCTATCAAACTCACTCATGTATTATCACTATTATCATATTCAAATATAAATCCTTTGAAGCGTAAAAGTGTGAGATGGCACAACGAGGCAATGTGTCATAATCTTTCTCACTCACAGCACAAATTTACATGGGTATCAAAGTAGGGTTTTTAAGCATGGGATTATGAATTAATTATAGTAAGCTGTGTTGTGTAATCATTCATTATGCACATTATAAAATTAAATAATACAATATAGAGTTTTTACAATGTAAAAATATGATGTAATTAGAATAGGTCATGTGTTTTAAAGGTATCTCATGGACATGAAAATTAAATAATTATTTTATAGATTATAGTCATGGCATCAACCAAGATTAATTAGAAAATGTTGCATGGCATGTGAAGGTAACACGTTATCATTTCCCAATTCACAATATGATGTGAAATAAGTAAACATGGATGAATACTCTATCTCTATCAAATTCTTGAGTGAAAGTGCTAAAATAAAAGTGAAAATGGTTAAAATCATATGTTTGAGCCACCTTTCATAATTAATGCACATAAACATGAACTAAAATCTCAAAATTGAATGAAAAATGGATTTATTACCCAAAATTATATTTGAGAAAAGTAATTTACTAATAGGTTTCATATAAGAGTACACATGTTATCTCTTTATAAATTATTATAACTTGAAAAAAATACAAAACTCATTAAAATTTACTAAACTCAAGGTCTATATAGCAATGACATACTATCTATTTTCTTTTGGCACCTCACAAGTTTTCATGGATGTTGTTTGGATCCATCATTTCCATTTTTTAAAATCTAAAAATGGGGACCCTCTTTTTCTTTGGAGTTTGATCTTATACTTCAAAGAGTCCATTTTGGTTGCTTATCTAATTCCCATCTAGGTTGCATTAAGCTAAAATTTAGAATGTGCATGAATCTACTAAGTTTTAGTCTATTTAGTTCACTGGTGTTTTAAAATACATTGTATAGCTTCCTTTTAGATTATTCTTCCTTGGATTTATGAAACATTTCTAACTATTTAAGAGTTTGTATGGCCTCTTTTGTTAAACAATTTGGTCCATTTCTACTTATGTTTGAATCAAAATGGTTGAATGTTTATAAGGTTTACTTTCCAACTTAGTAAATTTCATGTAAATGGATTAAATTGACTTTAAAATTGAGTGAAATGGCCATGTATATCCATTGATTCATTTTCTACTTAGTCATTTTTCAAATTCCTTCATAACCATTTTATTGTGAAATTTTATGGTTGTTTGAATTTGAATTCTTAGCCATTGAATTTTATTTTGAATATTAGTGACTTGACTTATTTTCCTTTTACCTATAGGTGATTAATTTGATCTCAACACCACATGGTGAATTACTATGGATCTCAGTGGCCCAAGACCATTTGGAAAAAACTTTTGGCACTTATCCAATTTCACAAAAGTTTATTGGAGACACACAACACTTTTCTACTTCTTCAAAAGACTTAGTGTATTTTTGAGAGTTTGCCTGGTAGGACTCCACATCAATAAAGCTCTAGACTAATGGGTGAATGGGACAATTTTAAGTAATGATATACCATTACTCCATTATCTCAAAGATTTTCATACCAATGTAATCCTACAATCTAGTGGGTTGGTGATATGATGTCATGTTGCATCATCCTATTGCTCTACTATCCTAAGGATGATTGTATGAGGCTTGCAAAGACTAGGTTTTTTAACATCTTTTTAAAATAGAATATTTTCATCTCTATACTTATTCATTTTAATTTTAATTCTCTTATAAATTGATTTTTGAATCAATTCATGGACTATTCCTTTTCATATTATGTTAGTAGGTAACTGAAGAACCCATGATGCCATGTGTCATTCATCTAGCAGTCCTAATAACTTTACCCCATCCAAATAAGACTTTTAACACTTCGTAAATTTCACAAAAGTTTAAAGAATACATGTGGTACATTTTTTTTGATTTAAAAGAATTAGCCATTTTTTTCTTGAAGTTTTCTCAGTGACTCTTCATGTCAGCAAAGTTATGAGTGAGTAGGTAAGTGGGATGATGTCATATGTCACAATCTTACTACCTTTATCTCTTGGATATTTATGTATATCCTTAAAACAATGTTAGATCCCTAGGAAAGTTGGTGAATGGTATGAAAACATGTGGAAAAATTCCACTACCTTGCTATCTTGGTGGTCCATCAAACTTTGAATATTAGCCAAGCTCTAGGTGAGTGGGATTGTACTGCACGACATGATCTCAATGTGTTATAGTTAAAATAGTTATCATATAATAAATGCCTAAGATTATTAGTGATAAAATGATAAATATCCATGTGGTATAACAATCCAAATTTTATAGAGGCTAAAAATTAATTAGTGGATGCCATGTGGATCTGTTAGCTCTGTTATCAAAGTTGTGAGTCTCTCAATTTACTAGATCTTGGGAAGAGTCAAAAGAGGCCATGTGGCCATGGAATGGAAAAATGAAGTATTATAACTAAAATATATGTATTATTACAAGTTTACAAGTGGAAAAATAGGATGATGTAAATAAAATGCACACTGGCAATGTAGCCTGCAAGGTATGAGCATAAAATTGATGACCTATCTGGCTATCAAAACTATTGGAGGCCCAAAATAGACTGCACATTCAATATAATTTGTAGAATCAAATAAATAATTAATAATATGTGAATAATTATAATGGTGTTCATAGTGGGGTTATGTGATTAACATAAAATATAAACCCAACCTTAGAAAGGTGTAAAAATTAATTGCATAGAAGCATGGGCAATTGGTAGTCTTGACATAATCCTAAATGCTTCTTTATACCTAGTAAATAAACACAAATATAGATATGATTTTAATTATAAGTTATGAGTATAATACAATTATATTCATAGAGATTATTCAATCCATTCAAAAACATGGAAAGTTTATGGAGAAGTTAAGTGGAGGAGAGAAAAGGCACTAGAATTGGGAGAAATCAAATGACTGTGTAGAGCTTCATGAAAAGAAGAGTTGTAGAAGATAATAAATTTCAAATTGATTTTTGGTGAAGGATAATTTCATATCTAAACTAATTTTATTAATGAGAAGCTGATTGGATTAGATTTTTAGTAAAGGGTAGCCTTGGAATTGCATTTTCAAATAATTTTGCTAATTGCCTGACGCTGAATGTAATTAATGTCCATGGCTCAACTTGGGTATATTTAAGTTGAGATTTTTCCTATACTAAAAGAGCAAAAATGGGGTATTCTATGTAATGAAACTTTTTTATAATTGGATTGGAGTGAACCAACCATTCTTTCACTATTAGTTACCCAATTTGCTTGCCTAAAGAGGTCAATTGTAATAGACACCTTGTTAGATACTAAATGCATAGTTTGAGTTTTTATTTAGTCTATTTTAAGCATTATGTTCAATTAAAATCCTCATGTATTTGATTTTTTACTATCATTAAGTGCTACAAACTATTAATGAGATTTGGTTGCATCAAGATAGTCCGAATTTAATTGTGAAACAACTGATTAAATTAGTCTATTAGAGTTATTCTTATTTTATCTAAGATTTTCCACACCCATGGTGTGCAACAACTATAATTTATGAGTTATTATTTCATTTTAATAACTTAGTAGATGAATTATTATCCTACATATGTATGTGAATTATTGAATTAGTTTATGCTCATAGCTAATTTTATTCACTCTATAATGCCTAGCTTTGATTATCAAGAATTTATCTTATAACCAGTGTTTGCAATAGATATAGGTCATTAACATTATTATAAATACATTGGATGAACCTATGGTGTTCATAATTTCCCTTTAGGATCTTACCTACAGTTTGTCTTTAATTTGTGTAATAGCTAAATTAGGTAAGTAGTGGTATAATTATGGCTAAGTCTATTTATATTTCAAAGTTTTTTGATGGCTTGTGTGATCAAAGATAACCCATTTAATTTTTTCCATACCCTATCTCTCCTTTTTTATTTTTAAAACACATTTCCATTAGTGTATAAATAATTAATTATAGTGAAACTAAATGTATAGCTTCATTAGTTGAGTTAAGAATGAATCAAACTTGAATAATTAGTTAGAAATCACTAAGTGTGAGCTTCTAGTAGAATAGTTTATATGTTTGTCCATGCTATGTTCTTTTGATGAAATCTTGGCCCTTGTATCACCATTATATCCTAAGTAAAAGGGAAATCCATCTTACTAGGTTTTATCTCTAGGTGCTTCTTTCATAATGTTCAATCTAATGAGTAAATTTTGAGTGAGTCACTTGCTAAGACCAACATTTTTTGGTGATAGAAAAAGGGCCCATATTAGAATATTTTAGGCTTACCCTTTATTTAAAACTTGTCTCCCTCTCATTTATTCTTATCCCAATCCATTTCCTACTTAAAATGTATACCAACACTTTTTGGTGTTAGAAAGAGGTCCTAGATTAGAATATTTTAGACTTAGCCTTGATTGCAAACTTGTCATCCTCTCCTTTAAACTTATCCTATCTATTTGTCTAATTAAAATGTATACCAACACCTAATCATTCTATAAGGAGGGCCTATATCAAAATATTTTAAGATTATCCTTGATTATGCCATCCTCTCCTTTATACTTATCTTATCTATTTGTCTAATTAAAATGTATACCAACACCTAATCATTCTATAAGGAGGGCCTATATCATAATATTTTAAGATTATCCTTTATTCTTATCTTAGCCTATTGCCTACTTAAAATTCTAGAAATAGGGCATGTTTTCATGATTGTTATTTAGTTATTTATAGAGTACACTTCAAGGATCCCTAAGTCTATATATTATCTAAGATGGCTTGGCTTGTCAAGATGACCATTAGAATTATGGGACCTCACTATCCTTTACCTAAGGATCCCTTTGATTCCCTCCTATTGTTTGAAAATGGAAATCTATATGAAGCTAAGGACAATGTTGTAGACTATAGACGGGCTATGTGTGTGTTTCAAATATAGTTTGAGGATGTTTCCTATAGGATATTTCCTTTCAATTTGAATGGAGAGGCCCATGACTCATACCTTATATTAACACCCAAATCCATCACCAATAGTTAGAGCCTTGAACATCAATTTTTTCTTCATTTTAGAAGCCCAAAAAATTCCTTATCGTCTCCCAAGAGTGTCCTAGTTGAGTTGTAATAAGACCAAGACCCCATCCTCACTATGCTATAATCCCTCCCATTTGAATTACTTAACCATGAGCCTTTTAATCATCTAGATGGTGACATTAGTAAAGTGAAAAAATTCATCATTTACATAAAATAAGAGGTCATATAGTTGTAAGATCAATTGAAATGGAAACAAGAGGAAGAATCTAAAACTTACCAAGAGGCATTGTGTCATCAGACAGAAGATTCCTTCTCTTATTGGTCCCCAATGCTTGCATTAAATGAGCTAACCGAAAATTTTTTGATATTAATGTAGATATATTTAATCTAGAAGATCATAACCTCCTCTTACAATAAAAATAAAAGATATGAAGTGTCCCTTTATTATATTCCCCAAGTCCTTCATCATTAGAAACTATTAAACTAATTATTCCTAATATCCTAATTAGTGAACCTTAGGTAAATGACCTCCCTAAATACGATTGGATGAACCATGAAGTAATAATTTCTTATTCTAATGGTGGTTTTCAAGATCATGAAAATAATGTTGCATTCTCCTTTGATCGTATGGAATCTTATTTTAAAGATGATGAAGATGGTTTCCTAAAATATATGTATGCTGACTTGTTTGAGATATCTATGAAATAAGAGTGGTAAAAATAACACCATGTGAAAGATGAGTTAAAATTAAGGGACACCATGGAAAAAGCCTTTGGTTTTACTCCTGACTCTCTATAATGGGTAATCGATGAGCCTTTAACTTTCATCACCCCATAAATTAATCTTGAGGTGATAGAGCTCCCTATTTAAGATTAGTAGGATGGTGAGGTAACCTTTTCTAAGCCCATTTATTAATATTCATATCCAAATTAGAATGATTATCTTATTGTGAGTTGTTATAATAATTTTCCTTTTCAAAATAATGATTAGTTTGAACTTCTATTTGTAGGAGATAATCTTGTGAGAAATCAATTATCATAATATGATTTGAAATAAGTGGAGGAAAGTGATGATTTGGATGAGATGGTAAACTCATTTAATGGTTGGATATTTAAAATCCTCTAGCTTATGATAATACAACTAAGAGTCTCATTAACTTGAACATGCTTCTAATCAGGATGCTTATATTCAATATGAGTTGTGTATAAAGAAAGAACACAACTTTAAGAAATCAAAAGCTTTTGGTGATGGTAAGATGCATGCATTTCCCTAAGTAGGTAATGATGTATCAAAAGGTAGGTATGAGGATGATCCTCATGTTTGATTCTAAATAAAATCCTAATTATAAATTTGAAGTGTTTCCTTGCATGGATATAGGTGTAAGGTTGCATTCATTGAATATTATAATCCTATATAATGCTTATATCCTAATTTGAGGTTGTTTGAATTATATAAAAGGGTTTTATTTAAGCATTATGGTTTACATTATAAATTATATGTTAAAATACACTCATGCACCTATCTTATTATTGAGTTAACTCACTTTAATTATTAGTTGGTTCCTAAGATTTGTGAAAGAACTAATCTATAGGGTTGTATGATTGGTAGAGAGATTCAATTTATATGGACTCCAATTAATGGTGAATATCCTAACCCAGTTCCACTTTGGAACACCTGGAAACTTTGACCATAGTAGTCTTTATGGCTATAATCTATCAAATGTATAGTATATATATCCATTATTTTGCAGAGTAGTTTTCTTATAGTTTATTTTTTACTTTATTTATTTCCTTTCCCATTTAGGTTTGTTTTCTTGTTCTTTTTTTTATTTTTGTTTATTTTGGTGTTCAACATTTGGTATAAATGTCTTGACCTCTTGTTCCTTAATGAACATCAATCTTTAAAGATTATGTGCTTAGTTATTTTAGCAGCAAGTTTATATGTGTTAATTATCCTTTTTCATATTGGTGGCCAATCTCAAAAGGTAGAAAGAAGGAAACAATTTGTTAAGATAGGATATCCTTATGTATAGCTTCAAAATAAGGGTGTTTGATTTTGCCAATTGATTATTGATGCTTAGGAGTGTTATCCTAGCATGATGGGTTTAAACTATGGATAATAATACTAGGTAGAAGTATATAATAGATCTATTATTGATGTATTATTGAAATTATGAAGGTCCATAATCCTTAACAGAGCATAGCAATGAATATAAATGTGGACTATTTTATTCCACACCTTTCAACTACACTTAAAATCACGTATTCAACTAAAATGAAGATAATGGGTTCATGAGGGTTTGTTGAGTGGTCATGAGTTTTATAAGATCATCATTTGACTTGTGGTTTGGTTCTTGAACCCTTACTAGAGAGACTCAAAAAAAATCCTACAAAAAAAATATGAATACAAAATCTAAGTCCTAAATCTTTCCACATATAGGCGTGATTCACAAAACTTTAGTGTAGGATTTATGGCCTAGCTAGTAGTGGAGTAAGGCTTTGGAAGGATCTAGAAGTAACTCTATTAGGGCTATGGATACCCAACTAGTAGTGGCGAAATGCTCATACCACTTCCCCTACAAATCAATTGACCTTAATTCCCCTCTCATAAACCAATATTTCTCATAAAGATCTGATGGATTCCATTTGGATTTAAAAAATGCAATAATTGAATAATCACTATACACACTCACTAGAGGTATGGATACGAGATCAACCTAGTATGTCCCATGCTAAGGTAGGCTTTAGCACTTTCATGTTTTGATTTTGTATAAAGAATTATGTTTGGTTTATGCACCTATTTTAGGTCTGAAGATTCATGTTAATTATGTTTGGTTTATGCACCTATTTTAGGTCTAAAGATTCATGTTCTGGGTTCTTATAATTGAGTACTCTCCCCATAGAGGTCTCCAATTTTTGGGATCCAACACACCCCATTTTCTCAAGCTAAAAATGGGGACCCTCTTTTGCATTAGAGTCTGATCTTATACTTCAAGGAGTCCATTGTTGTTTCTTTTCTAATTCACATCTAGGTTGCATTAAGCTAAAAAATTTAATGTGCATGAATTCACTGAGTCTTACTCTATTTGGTTTTTTTGTGTTTTGGAATACATTGTACAACTTATTTTTAGACTATTTTGCCTTAGATTTGTGAAAACTATCTAGCTATTTTAGAGTTTTTATGGCCTCATTTCTTGAGAAATTTTGTCCATTTTTGCTTCAGTTTGAGTCAAAATGGCTAAATGTTTATAAGGTTTACTTTTCAACTTAGTTACTTTTATGTAAATGGATTAATTTAACTTTTGAATTAAGTGAAATGGCTAAGTCTAGACACTATTTCATTTTGTACTTAGTCATTTTTTGGATTCTTTCATAGCCATTTTATTGTGAACTTTTATGGTTGTTTGAATTCAAATTCTTATATTTTTTCTTTTAATTCAAATATTGTTGAATCAACTTCTTTTCATTTTTCATGTAGGTGATTAAATTGATCCCAATGTCACATGGTGACTTCTCATGACTCCCAGTAACACAGGCCCATTTGGAAAAGACTTTTGGAACTTAGCTAATTTTATAAAAGTTTCTCAAAGACACATGGTACTTTTCCATTGCTTCAAAATACTTATTTATTTTTTTAGATTTTACTTGGTATGACTTCAGGTTAACAAAGATTTGGGCTAGTGGGTGTATGGGATGACACCATGTGGTGAAATCCCATTACTTTGCTATCCCAAATATGTTCATACCAATTTAAAGCCTTTGGTATAGTAGGTTGTTAAGATGATTCCATGTGGCATCATCCCACAAATCTACTCTCCTGGGGATGTTCATACAAGGCTTGTGAAGACTAGGTTTTTAGAACATCTTTCTAAAAGAGAAAAAATTTAGATATAGATTTGGTCATTTTAATTTTAATTCTCTTAGCTATTACTTTTTGAATTAATTCAAAAATTGTGCCTTTTTCATAAATAGCCTAAAATTACCTAAAGAAGCCCCTAGTCCCATGTGTCATTCACCTAATAGTCTCTATAACTCTACCCCATCTAGAGAATACTTTCAACACTTACCCAATTTAATTAATGTTTACCACAACCACATGGAATTTTTTCCACTACTTCAAAAGACTTAGTCAATTTTCCATGAAGTTTCCCTGATGAGTCTTCACATTAGCAAAACTCTAGGTGAGTAGGTGAATGAAATGATGCAACATGGTTTAATCTCGATGCACCACTCTCTCAAATATTTTTGTACATCTTATAAATGTTTTTAAATCCCCAAGAAAGTAAGTGATTGGGATGATTCCATGTGGCTAAATAATGCTACCTCATTATCCCAAGTTGGTTCATGCAACTTTAAAGCCTAGATAAGCTTTGAGTGAGTGAGATTATATTACATGGCATGATATCACTACATCACATCTAAAATAGTTAGCATAGAATAGAGGCCCAACCTAAGTAATTTGAGAGTAAGAAAGAGACACATGGTATAACTATCATAATTTTCTAGAGGCTAAGAACTAATTAGTGAGTGTTTTGTGGATCTATTAGCCTTGTTATCAGAGTTGTCAGTCTCCTAATTTGCCAAAGTCTGGGAAGAGTGAAGATAGGTCATGTGGCTATGGAATGATAAAATCAAGAAGAAAATATAAAGTTCAAATATGATGATAAGTTACCAAGTGAAAAAATAGGACCACACAAATAAAGGACATAATGGCAGTGTAGACAATAAGGCATGAGCATAAAATTCATGGCTTGTATAGTCATCAAAACTATCAAAGGCCTAGAGTGGACTTTGCATTCAATTTGATTAGTATACTCAAATCATAGATAAACTAAATCATGAGTAATATGAGGATAATTATCATGGTGTGTGTAGTGTGATTATCCAAAGATCATAAAAGACAAATCTAGCCTTAAAGAGGTGTAGAAATTGATTTTACAAAAACATGGGTAGCTGGTAGTCTTGATGCAATCCTAATTACTTCCTTATGCCTAGTAAATGAACACTAATCTATAACTAATTCAAATTCCAAAGAAAGAGTCTACTAAAACTATCTTCATAATAATTATTCAATCCATTAATAATGTGTCAAGTTTATGAAGAATCCAAGTGGTGGAGAGGAAAGGTACTAGCATTGGGAAAAATTAAATGACTCTATAGAGCTTCATGGAGATAAGAGATGGAGATGATATTAAACTATAAATTTCTTTTGGATGAAGGTGAATTTCATGTCTAAACTAGTTATAGTCATGAAAAGTTGATTGGATTAGATTATGTAGTAAAGAGTAGCCTTGGAATTGAATTTTCAAATCTAATTTTACCAACTACCTGAAGTTGAATGCAATTAATTTCATGGCTTAGCTTGGGTCTGTTTAAGCTAAGATTTTTCTTATATTAAAAGAGGAAAATTGGGGAATTTTTTGTGTCAAATATTTTATGAAATTGTCTTGGAGTTCACCATCCATTCTTTCACTGTTAGCTACCCAATTTGCTTGTTTGAATTGGCCAATTGTAATAGACACCATGTTATATGTTGAATACATAATCTAGGTTGTAACATTATATTCAATTAAAATACTTATGTATTTTATTTATTCTTGACATTAAATTATAATAACTATAAATGAGATTTGGTTGCATTAATATAGTCATAGTTTAATTGTACAATAACTAATTAAATTGGTTTATTAGATTTATTCATATTTTATCAAAGCTTTTCCACAACCATGGTGTGAAACATATGCAAGTTGTGAATTATAATTTATTTTTAATAACTTATCAAATGAGTGACTATCCTATATATTTATGTGAATTATTGAATTAGATTGTGCTTATATCTAGTCTTATTCACTTTGTAATGCCTAGATTTGATTATCAAGAATCTATCTTATGAACAATATGTGAAATAGTTGCAAATCATTGACATGATTATCAATAGGTTGGATTAACCAATTATGTTCATAATGTCCCCTTAGGACCTCACCTACAAGGTGTCTTGAGTTTGTACAATAGCTTGATTAGGCACATAGTGGTATAACTATGGCCAATTTTATTTATAACTCAAAGTACTCTAATGGATTATGTGATCAAAGATAACCCATTTATTTTTCCCCCTTCCCTTCTCTCTCCTTTTTTTATTTTGAAAACACCTTTCCCTCATTTTAGGACTAAAATAAATTGTAGTAAAACCAAATGTATGGATTCATTTATTTAATTAATATGGAATAAGACTCAAATAATTAGTTAACAATCACTAAGTGTGAGCCTCTAGTGTAGCAATTTATATGTTTTCCCATGTTATGTTTGTTCAATGAAATCTTGGCCATTGGATCAACAATATATCATAAAAATAAGGGGACTCTATCTTACTAGGTTTGATCTCTAGTTATGTCTTTTAGAATGTTCAATCCAATGATCTAAGGTTGACTCACTTACTGAGACCAACATATGTAATATTTAATAAAAAAATAACTAGCACTAGATTTGAAACATTAAAATGCAAAATTTGAATAAATATAAGTAATAAAACCCATAAAAAAAGATACCCACTCTGATAATACAACATATATAAGACTTATTGTATTTTAAGAATGTAAGACACCATCACATTGTGAAAAAACCTAAGGTATTTTAACGTGTCAACTTGTTATATAATATATTTAATAGGACCATGTACCATGATGATATGATTTTATCCACAAGAAAATGAAATAATATTTCACTCATTGATGAATTATAAATATAAGGATGTTATATGTTTACCCTACCAAACATGGTTTATCATCATGAGCAAATAAATAGTGTAATAATTGGGATGGCACTAATGAGTAAATTATTTGTTACTATAAATATTGTTCATGTGGGTAAAAATTTGGCTCCCCTATTATCAATAATAATCAATTATGGTTAGACACCTACATTTCGAGAG
The DNA here is from genome assembly GCA_037957365.1 of Torreya grandis. NCBI lineage: Eukaryota > Viridiplantae > Streptophyta > Pinopsida > Cupressales > Taxaceae > Torreya > Torreya grandis. Next base: position 144,946 of record JARHVA010004231.1, on the reverse strand, counting down.
ATCATATCCTTAAATTTGGTTCATGTAAGAGGAGTGAAACAAGACAAAAATTCTACATGATGTCCTACTTAATGGATTCCACCTATGCAACCATCATTTTAACCACTTATTATAAATGGACCCCTAGTTATAGTATGTTCATCAATAAAAAAATTATCAGTTATATTTACATAGATTTCAAGGTTTAAAAGAGGAAAAAAATTAAATTTTTATCCATAAATATTCATGGGTATCAACAAATCCCATGTGCCTAAACTCTATAATGAAATTAGAAGGTCACTAGATAAAATGGGTGCTTACTAGTATTATTTGAATTGTATCATTTTCAAGTTTGATGGAAATAAAGTATCCTCTTTGAAGATTCCTTGTGTTTTTTCCTATAAAATTCTTGAGTAAGATATTATGTATCAAATTATCCATTTTATTGGAGGGCTTAAAAAGAGAATAAAATGGCTCCTTGGCCCCTTATTATATTTAAAATTACAAGAAGTGATGTTAAAAATTGGCCTTCCTCATTTAAATGGTAGAAAATATATGTTCATTAAATTTGAATGATCATGATCAAAGGATATGGGACCCCAAGGGGAAAGTGAAGGAACAAATCCTCAAGATTAGATTTATGTCAATGTTATGAATGATGAATATGTAGCATACCAAATGTAAAGAGATTGGGTTACTTATTCCCCCAAATTTAGTGGCATGTGCATCAATTATAGTGAAGGATATGGGAAGTAGTGACAAGGTATGATTCACTATCCACACACCCCTCACTTAAGGGGGAAGTGTTTCATGGAAACCCACCTCCCTCAACTTCAAAAATAAGAGTGCCATAATAGGTAACTCAATACCCTATTTACATTGTTATTTAAACCCACATTTTTTAAACATTAATATGTTTTTTAGTATATCTAATGTTGAACACATTATCTCTCAAGGGTATCATTTAGTTTTTGTTAGAATAGGACCCATAGTTCTTTAGTTTATGACTCCACCCCCCTCACCTTTTATGCCTTATCTATAGGATGTGCCACTTGAAACACCATAGGATACCTATAAAATTACAATATCAATTTCCACTACTCATAAGAAAATAACTCAAGTGACTAAGGTTTATAATAGGATATTCTTAAATTTTCCCTCATATAGTCACTCAGGTGCTTAAATTTTTCTAAGACTATTGTCCCATTGATTGTTCCTCTACCTATTATCACATCAATTATTTTTTATGCTATTTTTACCATAGAGGCCTTGTTACTATTGTCTCCTAAAATATAGTATGATATTTCTTAGTTTCAAGAATCATTTCCTAAAATTACAATACATGTAATAGATTCCATAAATATTATCCATTTTCATAAGGTCACCATCATGATAGGGTTGCCAAACATTATTACCATAACTATTTATAAATATAATAAACCTAATAGAAAATGGGAAATGGATGTGCATCTCTTATGTGCTATATTTAAAATAATAAAATCAATATATTTCTTATATTTGATCACTCTCCATTTTATCCCATCATCACCAACCACCTTCACATACACTTAACACTATATTTATACCTCTTCCACCCTAATGTCCACTTAAACTTAATTAATATTTATGGACCTTACCACTAATTCTCCTTTGGTTCATCCCACTTTGTCCATGTCTACCATTATCATCACCCCTTCTATTAGGTCTACCATGGATTTACAATGAGAATAAGATGACTAGATTAAGAGTGTGAAATTGGGTAAATATAAGATTAAATAAATGATGATGATTGATGAGGCTTAGATCAAATTTAAATTTGAATAAGTATAGCCAAGAGATTCATAAGGAGAAAAGTGATAAAAGAGGCTACCCTTAAATATTATTAAATAGATGAAAATTTACTCTCATTCAAAAAAATAAGGAAATAAATTTCAAGGTAAGTCCTATAGTTTAAATAATATTTTGTATCATTGATTAAATCCATTTGGAAAGTATCAAAGACTTTGATTAATGGGATGACTCACTAGATGCATCAACTAGAAGACCAAACCAAGGTTATAGTCCTTGAAAATATTGGTATAAATGTAGAAAAGGCCCTGGAATCACTTCATAACTTGTTGGTTACTATTAGTGAGACCAAATATAAGGTTATGGTTTAAAATTAAAATATAAAATCATACCAAGATAAGCTAGTGTCCCTAGAAGTTAGATTGGCTACTATAACTAAGAATACCGCATATGGTTAGTGACCTCAACTTGAAATAATTCCTTTTATAGATGTTAATTTAGTGTATAATTGGATTTTTAATATGAAAATTTTATTTTAGTAATTTTATAGTGAAATTTCCTCAATACTTAGGTATTTTGATAATGCTACAAGCAAAATGTTGGCAAGATGTAAGGAAGTTGAGATAAATGTAGTTTTAATGAATAATGGATTATTGGTCCCCTACACACACTTCACTACTCAGATTATTCCTTTCATGATAGTAATCAAATAAAAAATCTCACAAGAAAATGAGGGAATTATAAGTTAAGTGATTGAGTTAATCATATATGCTAAAAAATGGTTGAAAGGGAAACTAACATCAAATAAGTCTTACACACATCATTAGAGAGTCATGAAGTGTTGATAAATAAGTAAACATTTATATTTAGGCCACCCATAGTGGATACACTCAAATTTGAAAAATATTTCACTATAATGTCACTTTTCATATAAAGTCAATAGCTAAGTCCAATGTGTACTAGAAGGCCAATCATTTCTTTTACTCCTAGTGCCCCATCAATACCTAGTACCACAAAAACTCAAGTTATTTTTCAAAATCCCAGTTAACTTTGATAATTTTTGAATCTTTCTTATAATTAATCTATTTAGTTTTAGTTATAGTGTATCTTCTCTCTTCATGAACTTTTTATTGATTTGTTCTAACTCGGCCATCTTAGCTTATTTATACTTTTTATTTTTAGCTCTCCAAGAGAGATGGATCTTTTAAACATTATTAATAGCTAAATTATTCTCACAAAAGTCTAAATGTGATTTATTTTTTTATATTTATTATTTTTATGGTATAAATGATTTATTTCCATTAAGTAAATTAATTTATGTGATTGTCTAATGCTTACAATATGTGGAGTCAGATTAATTAAATAACTATTATGACTATTTTATCCATGAAGGCTTTGGTTTATGATTTAATTTGTAACATGAAATGTATTATAAACCTTATTCCATTTAAAAATATGATATGAAATTTATTTTAAAAATATTTTACATAGACTATATATTGTGTCTAGCTTGGTTTGATTTACTATTAGAAAAAGATAGGCATTAGTTTATATTTCCTAACCATTCCCATGAATATGATTTGTTTGAAGGATTTGATTCATGCTAACATAAAAAATAGTTTTTTTTTTTTAATTTCTCCCTCTTTTTTGTTTTTGATCCATATCTACCCTCTTTAGTATAATTTCACATGTATTGAGGTCCACCTTAGGTTTTAAGAAGAGTCAAGTAAGTTCTAGAATGGCCTAGCTTATCAAAATTTATAAGTTTTTAAAGGTGTGAGGTAACCAAATTACTCTAATTATTATTACACCTTGTGGTTTTCTTAAATTTTTTTTTTAATTATTAAAGATAATATCCTAATCAATTATGAAGAAGACTATTCTATAAGCATTACAATTTAATAATTTAGTTTATTTTGATGTAGTGTTGAATTATGGAAATGTGATAAAAAATATAAAGTACAATGCCAAAAATTAATTTAATTTATTAATCAATAATATATAATAATAATTAGATTATTTAATGATTAAAAATAAAATTTGAGAAGTGTAGGTGAAAAAATATCTAAATTGATGCTCAATTGTGATTCATCATATTCTATAAATTAGATCTTTATCATCCTAGACACTACTGTCAAAATAGGGATACTAGCACCAATATTTCTATCCTAAACTTGAAACTTTGACACATAATGAATTACAAGTCCATTATATAAAGTCCACATGTACATTTTAGGGTTATATATCACCTTACATATTGTATGTTTGGATTGTGCGCACGGGTTCTAGATATTAGTATATAGATCATAACCCTAGGTCCTCTAATTAAGACATGCCACCATGAAAAATATGGGTTAGTGGGATCAATTGAATTTTATTTTACCTCAAATATACCTATATCACTAAGAAATATCTACATAGACATATACTCTGAAGAGGGATTCATGATGATGTAGTTCTATGGGATTACATGTAAAAAAGTGTGCAATGTGTTATATGTCTATGCACGTATTAATCTAGCTTTTAACTTGGAAAATAATACTCATGGGTTAATTTTTAGATAATTAATACCTATAATAAGATTTATACTATAATTTATATATATAATAAGGAATAATAGGGCAATATAACTTCATTGTGTGAATGATTTAGTGAGCTTAATAGGTGTTTACTTGGTATTGTCTAGATGGTTAAATGAGTGGGATTTGTTTTGTATTTATACCAAATTATTTAAAACTATATAAATAGAGGGTCAAAGTAAAACTATATTCCAACCCATATAGTCTTAAATATTTTCAAATTTGATTATTTGTAAGGTATGGAAATTAGCTTAAAACTAGGACACTAGCATTGATGCTAGTGTCTAAAATTGGATGGTCGTGTATTAGATAATATTAAGATGTTGAAGATATGTAATTTATTATGAAGGATACATATTAGGTTTTAGTCATAATTTGGACTATGGATAATTTGGGTACTCATAATATCAAGGTCAAAGTACAATATACGCATTTAGGCATAATGATATGGTGAATGAAACTCTGGTGGCAAGGGAAACATCATAAATTAAAGGGTTAAAAAATGAGTGATATTTTATAAGTTTATATAACTATTTTATCATATAAAATATAGATTTAAAATATACACTTATCTCTCCTCTGATCTAATAATGCATAAGGATGAAATTACTAGGTTAAAAGGAAAATAAATGTGTACCTTAGTGTGTATAATACACCTTGATTTTGAGCCCTAATTTAATTTTATCTATGTATGTATTACCTAAATATAATAAATATAATTTAAATTTTAAAATAATTGAAATAATTTATATAAAATAAATCAAATTAGAAGTACACTTGTGTGTTAATTCAACCATGTTTAGCCTTGGTAGTTTACTTTTGTGATGATGCTTCTTAATTAAAGCATTAGAGAGAGTTTCACAACTTAACCTTGGAGATATAAAGAGGATAATTGGAGGGTGATCATTCCCCAATAAATTTAAAATGTTATTTTTTTCTAAGGAAATTTATTTCATTAAATCTTGATCACATATCTCAAGTGTATACATAATCTAGCCAATCTCACCCAGGTCAAATGGTATAACCATATCAACCTAAAAAAGGGGAGTGTTTTAAGTTTTTTGGAGATTAAAAAAAGAGAGAACATATAATAAAATATATTTTAAAGTAATAATACTATATTCATATTTATATAAATATACAACCAATCATATAAATTTACCTAATTTATCATATACAATAAATACAATCAAATATAGTACAACTAAGGGATAAAAAGATTGTATCTTATTCAAAGTTTAGATCTGAGAAATGAGAGTAATGTGGAATCATTTTAGGGTATAAATTAATGTATTTATTCCACTAACTTTTCATTTTGACTACCTTTTACCCTTGGGAACTACCATCTAATTCAGACACTTATGTCCATGCATGTGTCTTGATTTTCTAAAAGGTATCTAGACCAAACTATATACTCATTTTTTGAATCAATAAATTTTATTTTTATAGGTTATTTTAAAACCATTATAATGTCTTAAAATTATTAACATTAATTTTTATCTTCCTCAAATTATCAAACCCTATATCTTTATATTAATAGTGACCTTGGGAAAAATGGGTTAGTGGGATCACAATGTTGAGTTAACCACAAAGACCTAATGTTAGTGGGTGCTACTTACATAATAATTAATCTGAGGAGGAACTATAACTCATGTTTTTCTCCCCTACATATTGGCTTGTGTGTGTATAACGATGAACTATGTGGAATGCAAGTAAAATATTGACTTAACTTATAACTTAAAAAATATAGCTTATGGATTGTTCATTTAATACTTTAGACCTACATATGTGTTTTGCCTATGACTGATATGTAAATAGGATAAATAGGAATATTTTCTCACTTTAATGCTTTATTGAATGATTTTGGTACTTTTCCTTGTGAGAGGTATGAAATTTATAAGTGAGGAATGAATGAGGATTAATCATGTATTTATACCAATCCTTTTAGTAAATATATTGTACTAAAACACTTAGGCTGACCATAGAAATATGTTACAATTGCAAATTTGAGTTTTTTGGTCACTTAAAACTTTGATTGTAGTAGGACACTTATGTTGATGTAGGCATCTGACTGGGATGCAAGTGTTTGAGAAGAGTGAAAGTAGGTGCAGGTCTAAAAATTATAGAGACATGATAAAATGGTTTATAACATTTTGGGAAAGATAGAAGGATTAGGTTATTATAATAACATTGGTTAGACTAAGAGATAAGCAATGAACATGTAAATATAATAGATGTAAACCTTTCAATAATGATAAAGGTATAAAATTAATAGGAACTACCAAGGTCCCTATTTTAAAATAAATCAAGCTGATATATAATTTATAAATAGTTTTTACATTCCCTCCCTTTTGTTAAGTTGTGGAGCTAAAAGCTTCATTGATGCAAATGGTGGAGGTTGTTGAGTGTTAAAGTAACTAACATCAATTTGATCAACTGACGTTAGTCATATTTAGTTACACAGTAACTGGCATTGGTTAGGAGTTGGCCGGCATCGATTAGATAGGAACCAACATCGGCAACCTATGTGTGTGCATTTGCATGCATTTCCAGAACTGGTCTAATTTTAGATGGATAGTTAGTTTGCATGTAAAGACTAATTTTAGTCTTGAGTCTACATTTCTAATTATTGTTTGTTTTGGGATCTATTTAATAGACCCATGGGGCTGTATTGTAATCAAGGACAAGGACTAAGGACAAGGATTAGATCCTCAACTTGAAGGCAAGAACAACAATTGGGTTGGTTGTCTCAAGGTGTGTAATATTATTTGATCTATAGGTTATGCAAGATCAAGGAGATCTACATGTTAAGTAAGATCAGTTAGATCTACAGGTGTGCAAGATCAAGGAGATCTACTTGGAGTAGTTGGTAGTACTTGGTGGACTGGCAGAAGGCAACAACAATCATTGGGTTGATTGTCACTGACTGGTTGAGGGAACAACTCTATGTTTGAGTTGGTTTGTAATTGATTGAGAGAAAGAACTCTTGAGGAAGAATTACTGTATGCCCAAGAGGTGTGGGAAGAGTGTGATTTCTTCATTGTATTTATTTATGAAAGAGTGTTAATACAAGATTGTATTGTCTCTCATATTCTATGTTGTTTCTGAATTCTAGTTACATATTACTTCTAGTTTAATTCAGTGTTTAGTTTCTTATACAAAGGTAATCAAGTGTGCTCTTAGGAGTGGATCTTAACAAGTGGTATCAGAGTTGTGTTTGTTCTAGATCCTGACAAGTGGTATCAGAGCCTGGTTCGAAGTAGGTTAGTGTTTTTTGATTACAAGTCACTCACAGGGGTTTCTGTTTGAGTGGGAGTAAAGCAATGGCAGAAGAAAGTAAGCTAAAAATGGAGAAATTCAATGGCAATAATTATCAATTATAAAGGATGTAGATAGAAGATTATCTTTATCAAAAAGATCTATACTTACCATTGGGTGGGGTTGCATGCAAGCCCACAGATATGAAAGATGAAGAATGGAATGTTCTTGATTGGAAGGCTTTAGGATCTATAAGGTTGAGCCTGGCATTGTCTGTGATTTCCAACTTATCACAGGCAAAGACAATGGTAGAGTTAATGAAATATTTGGCAAATTTATATGAAAAACTCTTAGCTTCAAATAAGGTATTTCTTATGAAGCAATTATTTAATTTGCAAATGTAGGAAGGTGGATCAGTACATAGTCATCTTAGTGATTTCCATGGATTAGTAAATTAGTTAATTTCAATCAATATAGTTTTTGATGATGAAATTAAGGCTCTCTTAATCTTATACTCTTTACCTAAAAGTTGGGATAGTTTGGTAATGGTAGTTAGTAATATTATGTCTGCTTCAAATATCTTGAAAGTTGATGATGTTGTTAGTGTAATCTTGAATGAATAAATTTGCAAGAAAAGCACAGGGGAATCATCAGGTAATGCTTTAAGTGTTGAAAGCAGGGGAAGGCAAAGAGAGAAGAGCAAGCAAAGGAAATCAAGGTCAAAGATAGGCAGTAGATCCAAATCCAGAAATGGAGGTATAACCTGCTAGAATTGTGGAAAGAAAGGGCATGTAAAGAAAGATTGTTGGTTGAAAGAAGATCAGCATGAAGGAAATGAAGAAGCAAAAGATGCAGGTATTGTTGCACAGGATGCTCTTGTATGTTCTTTGGATAAAGTGGAATCTTGGGTTTTAGATTTTGGTGCCTCTTTCCATGCAACCCCAAATAGAGAATTTTTTCATGATTATGTCTATGGAGACTTTGGAAAATTTTATTTAGGGGATGGTAAGCCTTGTCAAATGGTTGGCAAAGGGGAAGTGCAGCTGAAATTGCAGAATGGAAAAACATGGGTGTTAAAGGATCTCATGCATGTCCCAGTCCTGAAGTAGAATTTAATTTCTATAGGAAAGTTGGGTGATGAGGGTTGCACAGTAACTCTCACAACGGAATCTTGGAAAGTTTCCTAGGGTACACTTATTTTAGCAAGAGGTAAGAAAGTAGGTACACTTTATCTATCTACTTGTATTACTGATTCTCCTATTTTATCTACTTCAGATGTAGATGCAAAGATGTGGCATTATAAGATTGGTCACATGAGTAAGAAGGGAATGGATGTTCTCAAGTCAAATGGTAAGCTTTCAGGTTTGAAAAGCATAGATCAATATTTTTGTAAGTAACAGAAGAAAGTGAGGTTTCTTGAAACTAGGTCAACAAAGAAGGGAGATTTTATTAGAGGATCACAGTATTGCATAAAGAGGAAATCTAATGTTTTTGACAATGACAAGAATAGGAAAGCCTTGGTTTTCAAGGAGAAGATGATGGACAGAGATTAGCTCAAGAGGCTGAATAATTTTGGGCATGGCAGTGTTGATTTGGATAAGGTTATGATCCAAAATGAGCTTACAAATAAAAATCATCACTCATAAGAAAACACAGTTACCAATGTCGGTCACGTGAGAACCAATGTCGGTCATATGCAAACCAAAGTCAGTGATGTCAGGCAGGTGGACACTGATGTCGGTCAGGGAACCGATGTTAGCGATCTAGAGGTGATCGAGATCAGTCACTGTTAAAATGGATTTTGGGTGGATAGCAAGTTATCAAGGAGTCTCAAATGCCCATGAAGAGGACTGAAGGGGTAAGTAAGCCTCGAATTCATTATTCCCCTTATTTACACTACTTTTTGCTCACTAGTGGTCAAGAACCAAGAAGTTTTGAAGAGGCAATGCAGGTAGAATCCAGGAAATAGTGGGAGCATGGCATGAATAAGGAAATTGATTCCTTGGAAGAGAACCAAACAGGAGATTCGGTAGAGTTTCCAGCTAGGATGAAAGCACTAAAAGATGAATGGATTTACAAGTTAAAGAAAGGAGAGAATGGATAGGTGAGATAGAAGGCTAGGTTATATGGTCTTGAGCAAGCTACAGGACAATGGTGTTTAAGGTTTGACAGGTGTATGACAAAGCATGGCTTTAGTCAATGTCAATGTGACCATTGTGTTTGTTTTACCAGGTTGGATAATATTAGCTACATTATCTTGTTACTGTATGTAGTGTATATGCTTGTTGTAGGGTCACACATGCAGGAGATTGCTGAGCTAAAGGTAAAATTAGTTTAGAGGTTTACCATGAAGGATTTGGAAGTAGCAAAGAAAATCCTTGGCATAAGTATTTCTAGAGACAGGGAAAGTCACAGGTTGATTTTGTCTCCAAAGGATTATGTGAATAAGGTAGTGGAGAGGTTCAATATGCAGGATGCAGAACCAGTTAGCACACCTATGTTGGACAATTCACATAACAGTGTCCTAAATCACATGATGAGGTTAAGTACATGAGTACTAAACCAATATTACCCAAGCAGTGGGAGTTGTCAGTAAGTTAATGGCCAATCCAAGAAAGGATCACTGGAAAGCAGTTCAGTGGATTCTCAGGTATCTGAGAGGGGCCAATAATAGGTATTTATGCTATGCAGGGTCAAGCACTTCTCTACATGGGTATGTAGATTCAGATATGGAAAATGACTTGGATGATAAGAGAAGCACCACAGGATATGTGTTCACTATTGGTGGTATGGTGGTTAGCTAGATTTTAGAGATGTAGAAGGTTGTTGCAGTTACGATGGCTAGCAAGGATAAGAACCCTGCGGAAATGTTAACAAAGCTGGGAACAAAGGAGAAGTTGAATCTTCATTCAAATTTTGTTGGTCTTCAAGATTAAACTTGAAGAGGGATACAACCTAGGAAATAAAATTAGAAGATGTACAGGTACAGGTACAGGTGTAGCTACTTATCTCCAAGTAGGAGATTGTTAAGTTGTGGAGCTAAAAGCTTCACTAATGTAAATGGTGGAGGTTGTTGAGTGTTAAAGTAACTGACATCAGTCTGATCAACTGATGTCAGTCATATTTAGTTACATAGTAACCGACATCGGTTAGGGGTCGGCTAGCATCGGTCAGACAAGAACCGATGTCAGAAACCTCTGTGTGTGTGTGTTTGCATGTATTTCTAGAACTGGTCTAATTTTAGATGAACAATTAGTTTGCATGTAAAGACTAATTTTAGTCTTGAGTCTATGTTTCTAATTATTGTTTGTTTTGGGATCTATTTAATAGACCCATGGGGTTGTATTGTAATCAAGGACAAGGACTAAGGACAAGGATTAGATCCTCAACTTGAAGGCAAGAACAACAATTGGGTTGGTTGTCTCAAGGTGTGTAAGATCAGTTGATCTATAGGTTGTGCAAGATCAGGGAGATCTACATGGTAAGTAAGATCAGTTAGATCTATAGGTGTGCAAGATCAAGGAGATCTACTTGGAGTACTTGGTAGTACTTAGTGGACTGGCAGTAGGCAACAACAATCATTGGGTTGATTGTCACTGACTAGTGGAGGGAACAACTCTATGTTTGAGTTGGTTTGTAATTGATTGAGATAAAGAACTCTTGAGGGAGAATTACTATATGCCCAAGAAGTGTGGGAAGAGTTTGATTTATTCATTGTATTTTTTCTGGAAGAGTGTTAATACAAGATTGTATTGTCTCTCATATTCTGTGTTGTTTCTGAATTCTAGTTACATATTACTTATGGTTTAATTTCATGTTTAGTTGCTTATACAAAGTTAATCAAGTGTGCTCTTAGGAGTGGATCCTAACAAGTGGTATCAGATTTGTGTTTGTTCTAGATCCTGACAAGTGGTATCAAAGCTTGTGTTTGTGTAGATCCTGACACCTTTAATCTAGTGATTAAATTTTCTAGTTTAAATGAAAAGGAGTACATGCCTTAGTGTGTATAATAAACCTTGCCTTTGTGTGAGCCCAACTTGAATTATTTTTTAGTGATTGACCTTTGACAAAGAACATGTTATAGTATATAATCAATGCATATAATATGAAATCAAAATCATTGAAATGATTTAAATTGAAAGATCAAGGTTTAGGAGCACACCTATGTATTGATGAAATTGCCTTACCTTTTAGCAATTTAATTTGAAAACATATATCATTATGATCCATTAGATATGATATTAGGACATATGTAATTATATAAAGTGTACAAACATATAAATATTGGAAGACACATGCCCCCAACCTTGTATAAAAATGTGAGTTTCCATGTGATAGTTGAGATTAACTCAACCATGGAACCCAATCATAATTATAATCTAGTGAGAGTGAGTGAACCAAGTCAACTCACACTATAAATATGGTGAGTTGGATTATTTAAACAAGTCTAACATATAAACTTGGTAAGATTGAGTGATTTAATCACATGAACCATACCAAAAATGAACCAACTAATATAATAGATTGGCTCAATAATAGTCCATAACAGTCCAATATGGTGAGGTAAAGTTTATAAAAGTGTTTGAAATCTAAAATCTTAATGTAATTTAGGTGATCATAAAATTTAATATTCACCTTATGTATGTCTCATATTAAAACCTAGGTATAAAAATGGTATTGATTTATATAATTATGACACAAATGTGTATATGAATCATATATTTGTGTGATTTGGCTAATTTTAAAAAAATTCAAGTATGGATAACATGTTTCCATAATACGTCACCACTATAATATGAAAATTAAAACTAGTGTAAGTGTTGATAAAATATTTCCAAAGCATGCCCCCACTATATATCTTAAACTGTGACAAATGTGGAGAACATGTCTCCAAAATATTCCCCCCCTTATAATATAAATATATGAATAATGTTGAAGCCATGACTCTATGGCATGCCTTTACTAATATACCCCCCCACACCATTTTTGAGTTGAAGAAAAGTATAAACTACATGTTACCTTACCTCAAAAGGAAAATATAACCATGTAGATTGTGAATGTATCATGTAGCATATAGGAGCAACATGTCTAAGTAGACATATCATTTAATCTTGCTAAAATTTATCACATAAAGGCCTAATATTTATAGTATATATCATGGCAATGTCTATATATTAACAATAAATTAAGCACACACATAAGAGCACTCAATAGAAAATTAGAATACAATGGTCCATGGAGACCACAAAAAAGGGGCATGTTCAAATGTCATAAAATCAAATGGACATGATTAGCCAAATGTCCATAAAATAAAGCATGAAATATTCAAATTTCCATACAACTAGAAATGACATATTCAAATGTCAAAGAGTAAAAAAAAGGCATTGGGTCTGCAAATAATGGAGCATATTCAAATGCTCAAACAAACATGACAATGGAAAGGAAAAATAATAAAAGAGGTATGTAAATGAATGCATAATCAACCAACATAAACATGTCATACTAAGCCCTAAATAAATAGCATAGAATCATGTAATGAGATTGATAATTATGTTATAGCCAACACAAGATCTAAACTAAGTACATAAACCATTAATAGATTTTTTAGGAAGTAAGATTTAACCACCTAATAATAAGATAAAAGTGGGTTAGTGTGGTCATACCCACTCACTATATCCATGTATTATACTAATACCTTCATAATGGAGTCATTAGTGACTTGTGCCCTTACCGAAGTAATTTTGTAGGCTATAAAATAACTAATATCTCAAGGGTAGTATCAACAAAGTCCATCAAAGAAAGGTAGAGAAAGATCATATTCAATATAATAATCATCATACTAATTTTGATTAACTATGATTCATCAAAATCATAGCCAAGATAAATGTAAAATGACTATTTACAAAAGCAATGTAAAGTATTTTAACACCTTTTCTAATCATAGTCAACTAACATATAGATTTGGACATGTCAACTATTGAAGGTACTCACGATATGAGGGATGTTTTAACAACCATTCCTAAGTTTTACTTAGGAACATATTACCATTTATAGGTAGGGTAAAAATTCAATACTAGCTTGCCTAAGGATCAATAATGTCTTAGGATATATCTATTTTTTTTCTTTTTCTAAAGTCTTAGTTTAAGTATTCAAATTACTTATTTAAGATGTATATCTTCTTAAGCCTTAATTCCATGATATCTCTTATTAATATAATATAAGTTCATAATCTCACTCATGCCAATTAATAATGGTACCCTATTAATAAAATAATTAATGATTTATTTTAAGCATAGAGAAATTATTCCTTAATCAAAGATGATTAATTAGGAATAGTCATGTTCCCAAGAACTTACAAATAAAGTACATTATTTTCAATGTAACTTTATTATAACATAAGATTAACTAAATCTTAATGTTATTAAATTATAATTAATTGATTTAGGGACTACACATACAACCCTAGATAAATACTTATTAAGTGATATGAAAGTATTATCCTTAAGTAGTTAAGTTTATATTAATTACTTAGATAATCATTTATATATAAAAATTTATTCCAAAAATCATCAAGTTATTAAAACTTATCACAAGATATTAAATTGAAATTGATCCATTAATTTTCCAATTCAGTTATCAATAATTTATTTAACTAACTATCAAGTTACAATCCATACATAAATGAAGTGTCAATAATTCCATTCATTCATCCATGTAATTAATAGGATTCAAAATCTATAGGAATTAGAAATTTTCATATACCTATAACTTTCAAATTCATCTAATACAATAGATAACAAAAGTAAATGCATCCAATTAATATTGATATGTAACTTAATTAAGTAACCAACTATCAGGTTACAATCCATACATTAATGAAGTGTCAATAGTTCCATTCATTCATCAATGTAATTAATAGGATTCACAATATATAATAATTATAAAAGTTCATATACCTATAACTTTCAACTTCATCCAATACAATAGATAACAAAAATAAATGCATCCAATTAATATTGTTATGTAGCTTAATTACGCTTGTGATTAAATAGATTCAACCAAGTAAATTTGGCATATCTAAAATTATGTCTATTTTACTTATCTTTTAATAAATAATAAATCAAACCATAATCAAAACATTATTGATATCTGAGTCAAACACTAATGAATAGATAATCAAATATCCAATTATTTTCTCAATCTCTATACCAATGTTTTATAACATAATCAAGACATGATCAAAACATTACTCAAAATGCTACAACATTAAAATCAACATTATAGTTATTATTTCAAATAATTAATCATGATCAAATGTTAAATTTATATCGATTTAGTAATGCAATGATACTCAAATAATCCAATGACCAACTATAGTCAGATTAGGTATAAATGTACATGTCATGTTACATCATTTTGTATTAAATACAATTATGTCAAATAAAACTATATTTAATTATAATAATTTTAATTTAATTTAATCATTTAAATAACTTAGAATAAGAAGAAATGAAGCCATTCATTTCACATAATTTAATGAATCTAATCTCAACTTGCCAATCCCAATGAGCCCAACCATAAGTGGCCTTAAACCACCCCAACTATCAATTGGATATGGATTAGGGCATTAGAAAACTGATGGATAAAATATTATGAAATAATTGAGCTTGAAAACATATCAATCAATGACTAACAAAATAAAACCACATACATAATCAACCCACCAAGGTCTATTAACTTGGTACCTGATTATGATTACAAATCTATTCTAAGCTTCTTGATTTATGGGCCATATTCTATTTTAGAATAATATGGCTCATAAATCCATCTTATCAAAGTCATCTTCACATATTATTTTAATAGACATTTAGGATTTAAAATAAAACATGTAAAATGAAGATAAAAACTCATCCAACTAAAAATAAAACTTATGTAAAACTTCAAGTCACATTATTAACAAAATTTGACTTTACTTAATGTAATAATAACTTAAAATTTATATTGAAACCATTCATAGAATCAATATAATTAAATAATCAGTGGATTGATCACCTCTGATAGGTCAATATAATAATGAATGATAACTATCTCAATTATCACTTTCAAAATTAATTTAATAATTCAACATGATTTCGTAACATTAAGTTAGATAATCATAACTTAATAATTTTTAAAAAGTCAAAACAGTAAAATGAAAATAATAATAAATTATTTCTAAAACCCCCATAATTATTTTGAACCCTTATGAGGACTCCCTATGGTCCTTGGCCCCTAAAAATATCCATAGTTTGAAACAACCAATAGGCCCTTTCTTTTCTTTTATTTTCTTTTACTATATTTTATTATCTCTAACTATACCTATTTAGGGTTTTAAAACCAATAAACCAAAATCAAACCCTAGTTACCTTTTAATATAGTTGAGCCAATAGCTCTTTAAAACAAACATCAAAATTAGTCATAATAAGCCCTTGCCATCACAATAAAACAACAATCATCATAATAAACCTATAGTCATCATAATAAACCAATCAATCACAATAAGTCATATGGATTTTAACTTAATACACAACCATTAATAAATGAAATGTATTCATAGCCCTATAAACACATAGTCATCATATAAAAGACTATTATGGATATTATTAAAACCCAATCACATATTTGAATCAAAAGTAAGTCAAACCAAACATTAATAAAATAAAAATTACTGTAATAATTATAAAAATCATTACAGATAGTCAAACATAATACCCACAAGACTTTCAAATAATATGAGTTAGTCATTCCATAAAAAACCATTTTCCTCATGATGAAAAAATAACACATAGTCAACATCATAAATCTAGATAATCAATAGTCATTTATCCATGACCTCATTTTGGGGTTCCAACATTAAAAAACATAATGTTTTCACCATACATAGACATTATAAAACTAAAAACAAACATTATCATAGTCTAAACAGAAATTGTAAGTGCTCAATCAAACCATCAACAAAGACATAAAACCAACACAATGACCCTTATTAGGTTTCACCCAAAATTTTAAGAATAAATATTAATATTTTGGCTAAATCCCTAATGTTTTCCATTCAACTGTATTTTCCAAAAATAAACCTATAATTTTAAAAACATTACTTAGTTTGTTGATGAAATTTGATCATAATAGTTTTTATATGCTTTCATCCTCCAAGCACTAAAATTTCATGTATATTTTGACAAAACCAATCACCTAATAAACATAAAAACAAACTCCAAATAAATCTCCACAATCCCTACATGGATTTAAATTTAAATGTTTCTAACTATAGTTCTTGTTCCTAAAATTTCTTATGCATAATTGCTTCACATTCCCCTTGGATGCCATGCTAAAAATTTCAATAGAGTTTCCCCAAAGTTTCCAACCCTCCAAGATTAAATTCGAAAAATGAATGAATGAACTCTAAAAACCAATTAAAGTCTCTTGACCACCTTTGCATGGTAATATGATTCAATACCTTGACCCCTAAGTCATTGGATACAACAAAAACAACCAAACTAATTACCATGACCCCCATCTAGATTAATAAAATAACTTAGTCCCCAATATTTAACAAGGACTTAACCAAATGTAAAGAAAAAAATAAGTATGCCAAGAAAGGTTCATCAAACATGTAAACCATGCACACTTTTAAGATGTTTCAACATAAGTTGTAACTATATAGGGTCCTTTTTAAAACCATTAAGTCATAACTTTAAGACAAATAAAAATATCAATGAACATCCAAGATTAAATATGAAAATTAGAAATATGATGAGGATGTGAACCACAATTGACACATACAGTTACATGCTGACCAAACTATCAAAGTTGATGAGTAAGGAGTTCATGAAAAATACACAACACCAAAATTTAAAGATATGATAAAAATCACTAATAAGACAACAATCATTAATCACTTAGACTCAAAAAATGATAGTGTCAAAAATGATAATATCAAATAAAGATATGTTTACACTAGATATAAATTTACACAAATCAACTATTAATTAAATTGATTATAAAATGATAATATACAGAATTCAAATAACAAAAACATAATAACTAAATCATTAATACTAACAAGCTTGACTTTATGTTCAATTTCATTATTTCATTTATCTATTTATTTCTCCATGTTTCCCTATTGCTTGGTTTTGATCACAACCTAGCTTAAGTACCTATCCCTATAATCAACCAATAGACCATTAGCAACATCTATAGATCTAAGTATAATAAATGTGATAATAACATTTAAATAATGCATCCATCTAAATAATGAATAATTACACATTAAGCAATAATATCAAATACTATAATGAAATGTAATCTATTATTATATCATTAATTATAATAAGAATGTATCAATGTAGATCACTAACTATAATATCATAATAGAATAATAAAATATGTCTCAAATAGTTCACAGCTAAACTATATCAACATAATGAATTAAATGCAAGTAACTTAGGGTCATGACATCCTCCCCCACTTGGAAAAGAACCATCCTGGTGATCAAAACAATATAAGATAATGCTGCCTAAAAAGACTCATCTTTCCATGTCACTATTTTTTCTGATAAAGGATCCCATTTAACCAAAACTTGGTAAATCTCATCATTCCTCAACTTAACACTATGATGATCTAGGATCTTTGTTGGATCCAACTACATTTTATCCTCTTATTAAACCTAAAGATGAGTCCAATCAAAATTTGAGATGAATTAGGAATATACTTTCTTAATAAATCAACGTGAAACACATTATGAATCTAATATAGGGAAGGTGGAAGGGCTAGTCGATAGGCAACATGACTAATTATCTATAGAATTTCAAAAGGTCCTATAAATTGAGGGGTTATTTTTGAATACTTTCTAAATTTAATTAATCTTTTATGTGGTCTAACACATAGAAAAACTTTATCTCCCACTTTAAATTCATTTGGTTTTCTTTTTAAATCCACATAACTCTTTTGCCTATCTAAAGTATACTTTAAAATATACCTTTTCTATTTGTTTATCATAATCTTACAAAACATCAGGACCAACAATAGTCCTATTTTCTAAACTTTCTTAGTTAAGTGGAGTTATACACTTAAAACCATACAAAGCTTTTAAAGGATCCATTTTAATCAATTCATGATACATAGTATTATAATAAAATTTAACTAAGTGTATATAATATTCCCATTTACCTTTTTGATCCATAACATACATTATTAGCATGTCATCCATAACCTAATTTAATTTTTCCATCTGACCAACCATTTATGAGTGATAAGATGAACTAAAATGCAACTATGTACCAAAAGCAATAGTTAGAGTTTTCAAAAATATTGAAGTAAAAATTTTATCTCAAACATAACATACAATTGTAGTATATCTTTCAAAAAATTTGAAGTAAATACATTTGCATCATTAGTCAAATTTATAGCAATGAAATGACCAACTTTTGTAAATTTATGAATTATAACCAAAACAATATCATGTTTGCTTTTTGATTTTTGAAAACTAGATATGCCAATGAAATCATAGCCCAATTACCTAATGGTACATCATGAGGGTACATCAATCCTCTTAAATGGTAATGTTTAACTCTCACATGCTGGCATTCCAAACATTTTGGCACAAAGCTAACAACTTCATGTTTCATTCCAGGCCAATGATATAGCCTATTAAGTTCATGGGTAATCTTCATGATAATTGGATGAGATAAATGAGGTGTTGTATGCACTTATTTTAGAAAAATATTCCTTAATTTACCAAACTCAAGTACTTTAATTCTATTTTTATGTTTGATTAAACCATCAAAATCAACTAAAAATTTAGAAATTTTATTTTCAACAGGATTATCAACCAAATTTGCACTTACATCTTGGTAGAATTTATTAAGACATTATTATTATAATAATTTATTTATAAAATTATTATACAAAATAAATAAGGTAGCAAGGTACATGTGTTGGTTATGTGCATCAGCAACATGATTTTCTTTACCTTTCACATATAAAGTTTTTATATCAAAATTACTTAAAAATTCTAGACATCTATGTTGGAATGCATTATATGATCTTGGAAAAATAAATATTATAGGCTAAAATTATCATATTTTACCTCAAAATGCTTACCCATTAAAGACTGTGTCCATTGCTTCAAAACATGAACAATGGCAACAAGCTCAAGGTCATGAGTGGTGTAAATTTTCTCATGGTCCTTCAATTTTTGTGACTCATAAGACACAAAGGAATCATCTTAATTTAACACTCCACCCAATTCTTATTTATATGAATCATCCCATATTTCAAAATTTCTATCTAGGTCCATTATAATAAGTACAAGTGTTGAATTCAATAACTCTTTATGTTTTAGGAAAGCCTGTTTACATTCAATGGTCCACATAAATTTTTTACCCTTACACCACAAGGATATTATTGGACTAACTTATAAAAATTTAAACAAATATTTTATATTAATTAGCTAATCCCATAAAACTGTGTACTCTATATACATTTTTAGGAATAGACCACTCATGAATAGATTTAATCTTTGTTGGATCCAAAACAATACCAAACTTAGATATAATATGACCCAAATAGTGGATCTCAAACTGAAATAAATCATATTTAAATATCTTACCAAACAATTTGTGTTTCTTTAGCCTTTGTAACACTAATCCTAAATGTTTTTCATGTTTAACTACATTCTTAGAATAGATTAGTATTTCATCAAAGAATATTAGAATAAACTTATCTATAAAATTCATGAATACACTATTCATTAAGTTTATAAATTTATAAAGTGCATTATTCAAACCAAAAGGTATTATAGTGAACTCGTAATATCAATACCTTGTTCTAAAAGTCATTTTATGAATATCTTCTTCCTTAATCCTTAGCTAGTGATAGCCTAATATTAAGTCTATATTTAAAAAGATAATTGCATCCTTTATTTGATCAAATAAATCATTTATCCTTGTTAAAGGATAATGGTTCTTAATGGTAAACTTATTAACCATGTTATAGTCAACACAAAATTGTATGGTTCCATCTTTCTTTTTCATAAATACCATTAGTGCACCTTAAGGTAACACACTTGGCCTAATACTACCATTTTTCAATACTTCTTGATGTTAATATTTTGGCTCCTATAAATATACTATATTCAGGAAATCAGATGCCTTAAATGTATGGGATACCCCTAGAGTTACATCAATAAAAAATTCAAATTCACACTTGGGTGGCAAATTAGGTAATATATCTAGAAAAACATCAAAAAAATCTTGTAAAAAAAGATGTTCCTCAAATGTCAATTTTATTTTAGGTGTAGTTTATTCCATCAAAATAGCATACAACTTGAAACCCTTACGTACTAATTTATTTAGCTATAAGGATGATATAATGTTCTATACTTTTAGTTTTTAGCAAACTTTGAATTTATATAGGTTTTCCCAAATCATTACAAAAATATACCATTTTGTTACAACAATTTAAATTAGCTTTAAGTTGCTAAAAACAATCTATGCCTAAGATAATATCAAAATATCTGAGAGGAGATATAAACAAATTTATATAGCTTTGAAAAATGCCTAAGTCTAGGCTTATTCTCTCAAGACACTTAGTAATAGGTACTCTTTTATATGATCTGAACTCAATATCCCAACCATCCTTTAAAGTCATTGGATTAAACTTACAACATGTTACTAATTTAGGATCCATAAAAATATTAATTTCTCTTTAATCAAACAAAATTGAAATAAAAAAATTATTTATTTTACCTCCACTTTCAATTAGAGTTTCTTGGAAATTAGTAATTCTATTGTCAATAAATGCATACACTCTATGATTATCTGATTGACCATATTTTATCATAATATAATCTTTATGGTAGTGATTACCTCTACATTCTTAGCATACTATAGTTCTTTTTATAGTCATAGGAATAGTATTGGCCCCAGTAGTAGACACAATTTGAGTACCTTGAGTTCAATTCCTTTTAAATTTAGCAGTATCAAAAGAATTTGAACTCTTGAAATTCTTATTTTTCTCTTGAAACTTATTGAATCCACTTGTAGTCCTTGTAAATATGTGGTTAGAATTATATTTCTTAAAATTTATAGGATAAGGGATATATTTTTACTCTTAGATTATTATCTATTCTATTTAAAACATTGCCTTGCCTTTTTTCGAGCCTTCTCTTTTTCTTCTACCTTATGTTTAGATTCAAAAACCATAATTAAAGTCTTAAGATTAGTCATATTAACATAATGCATTAATATTTATCTCAATCCCAACTTAAACTTACTAACTTTAGTCTCTTCATCATTCATGTAATTAACATGATATAGAAGATTCAAAAAATCATTTTCATACTCAGTCATAATCATATTCTCGTGTTTCAGTGATTGGAAATCAATGATTTTCTATTCCTTGAAGTGGGAACTAAGATACATTTTTTGAATTGCCTTTTAAAATTAGGCTAGGTAAGAGTCATTAGTTGGTAACCTTATAAATCACATAGATGATTCCACCAAATAGGTGCATCTCCTACTAATTGATATGCTACCAACCTTATCTTCCTTAGAGGACATATTGTGCAAATTAAAATATTTATGCAAGCGTACTAACCATGCATTAGCTACATCAATAGATTACTCACCCAAAAAGGTTGGTGGAGGCAAATTATTCATCTCCTTAATAATATGATCATCCATATTAATAGGATTGTTCTAAAGTTCTAGTTTATCCACATATCTTTCATCTACAACTAGAAGTTCATTAGCTGAAACACATTCTATATTATTCAAACTTATTTCATGGGTATCTATTTTACTTTTAAGTAAATTTATTATAGTTAAAATTTCATTAAAAACTACTTTATAATTAATATTAGGGTTGTTTTCCCTAGGGTTAAGGCCCTCAACATTATTTTCAAAATTATTAAGAGGTGGTTCCTCTCTCTCTATAATGTTGGCCCTATGACCTCTTCCTCTACCTAGGATAACATTTATTAGGTTATTAACTAATATTCTAGATCTTATCCTCACCATATTATGGGGAAACAAACAAAAATTTAGTATAAATCATCAAGAAATAATTCTGAAAGCTCCCTAGAGGAATAAACCATGATCTGATACCAAGATTTCACAACCATAATTTTTTATAACACATAAATGAACAATTAATAGAATAGTTCACTAAGATTTTAGCACAAAATCATGTAATGAGATTCATATCTATGTTATAGCCAACATAGGAACTAGACTAAGTGCATAACCCATCAACAACTTTTTTAGGAAGTAAGATTTAACCACTAAATAATTAGATATAATTAGGTTAGTTTGGTCATACTCACTCACCTTTATTCATGTATTTTACTATGGCCTGCCTAATGTAGTTATTAGTTACTTATGACCTTACCTAAGTACCTATATAGGATAAAAAATATCCAATACCTTAATGGTGGTATTAAAAAAGTCCATTAAAAAAAGTTAGATCAAGATCAGATTCAACAGAAGAATCATCATACTAAGTTTGATTAAGTATGATTTGTCAAAATCACAACCAATAGACAAAGATCAATAGAAAATGACTATTTCCAAAAGCAATGAAAAGTATTTTAACACTTTTTTAAATCATAATCAACTAACATATGGAGTTGAGTATGTCATCTACTGAAAGTACTCATGATATGAGGGATGTTTTAACAACCATGATTAAGTTTTGCTTAGGAACATCTTACCATTTACAAGTAATTTACAAGTTTAATACTAGCTTGCATGAGGATCAATAATGTCTTAGGATAGATCTATTATTTTCTTTTTTCTTAGTTCAAGTATTCAAATTACTTATTTAAGATGTATATCTACTTAATCCTTAATTCAAAGATAACTCTTATTAAGATAGTATAAGTTCACAATCTCACTCTTTTCAATTAAGAATAATAAAATCGTAATAGAATATTTAATGATCTATTACAAACATAGAGCACTTGTTCCTTAATCACAAGATGCTTAGCTAGGAATAGTCATGTTCTCAAGATCTTAAAAATAGAGTAAATTATTGTCAGTGTAACTTTATTATAACATAAAATTAACTAAATCTTAATGTTATTAAATTATAATTAATTTATTTAAGAACTAACCATAAAACCCTAGATAAATATGTATTAAGTGATATAAAAATTTTATCCTTAAGTATTTAAGTTCATATTAATTACATAGGTAATCATTTATATATAAAATTTATTCTATAAATCATCAATTTATTACATCTTCTTATAAGATATTGAACTGAAATTAATCCATTAATTTTCCAATTTAGTTATCAATAAATTTTGTAACTAACTATGAGGTTATAATCGATACATGAATAAATTGATGATACTTCAATTCATTCATTCATGTAATTAATAGGATTCAAAAACTTTAGGAATTATAAAAACTTATATACCTATATCTTTCAACTACATCCAATACAATAAATAACACAAGTAAACACATCCAATTAATAGTGTTACCTAGCTTAATTAAGCTTGTGATTAAATAGATTCAAACAAGTAACTTTCACATATCTAACATTATGTCTCTTTTCCTTATCTTCTAATAAATAATTAATCAAACTATAATCAAAACATAATTGATATCTAAGTCAAAAACTAATGAATTGATAATCAAATATCCAATTATTTTCTTAGTCACTATACAAATGTTTTATAACACAATCAAGGCATGATCAAAACATTGCTCAAAATACTACAACATTAAAAATATTATTCTAAATAAGTAATCATGATCAAATTTCAACTTTATATCAATCTAATAATGCCATGACACTCAAATAATCCAATGACCAACTATAATCAACTTAAGAATCAATTTACATGTCATGTTACATCATTTTGTATTAAATAAAATTATGACAAATAACACTATATTCATATAAAATAATTTTATTTCAATTTAGTCAACTAAAATAACTCAGAATAAGAATAAATAAATCCAATCAGTGGGAGGATAGAGGCCCAAATAAAACTAGATATTTGAGGAGAATGTGATTGAATTAGCCCAAGCACAAGAAAAATAATTGCAAGCTACCCTCAAAGGCATGCAATAATAGAAGGAAATTTTGGATAAATAGGTTCTCTTATAAATTTCAAGGTCTATGAACAAGATGTTTGAAGCATATTTTTATGACGTGTTTGATTATTTAAAGTCAATAAAGTCTAGGTAGAATGCATTGAGCCAACATGATCCAATAACCAAGAGCCTAGTTAACCAATAGTAGAACTCAAGAAGTAAAATAAAGGATTTGATCAATATCCTAATAAAAGATAAAATTAATGACTTTGAAAAAATTATCTTGGCTCACCTAAATATATCCATGGTATTTTTATTAGACAAGGTCAAGGGTTTGACCAAATAGACCAAAAACTTGGAAGACCTTCATGGAGATGGCAAAGAACTGATAAGCAGGATGGAACAAATACTTGGGAGCATGATCATAGATCCCACCACAATAAATCCCATAGGTTTAATTAATTATGAAGAGTTGAAGTTGAGAGCTACTCAAGTTATGTAGGAAGTGATTAATTAGAGCTAGGGAAGGACATGAGATGACAACAGTAGGATCTTGGACATGATCCTGAATGCTAAAGAAAGGATAACAAATGCAATGAGTTTTAAATAAGCCATGAAAAGGGATGAAAAATACTTTATATACCTAGGCTATAAAGATTATATAATCTTCATGGATCATATTTTCAATTCAAATTTAATAGATGATCAACATGCCAAGGCAATGGAGATCTTGCAATAGCAACAACAGGGCACCTCTTCAACACAGAGACCTCAAGGTCAAACTAGTTGATTTAAGAATATTCTTTTTGTATCTTAACATGTGTAATATTTTTAAGAGAGAATATTATTCTTTGTAAAGGAATGAATAGCTTGTAAATCAAATTTCCTATAGGTTAGTCATTAGGAGTGTTTAAAGGGTTATATAATGATTTTAAAAGGACAACTATCCTTAAAACTTGTAATGATTAACTGACATAACTCATGAATTGTCTATATAAAGAGGTATTGTCCATTGTAAAAGTAGAGGGAGCTTTGAGAAATAATACTTGTGATAAATTTTGGAGCAATTTAATGCAAATAAGGAATTCTAAAAAGTTTGTCTCATTTATTTGTTTGAATTGTATCATGGCTTCTCTCTCAATTGTCTAGTTTGCAATTCAGATTTTAATGGTTCCTATTGATTCCTAATTTGTAATTTATAAATGTAGAGTTGTTAACTTATGCTAATGATAGGTTGAATAAAATTTCTTAGGTTTATTTCATTTTCTATGCTCTTCTTGTGAATATGCTTATGTTATTTACCTATAGGAGTAAATATTCAAAGTTAATCAATTTCTTATTTTCATTCTTTCATTTCCTCAGATGCATGCCTAATGTGTAGTAGTATTTTAACATATGTTATTTCATGTTATACATGGGTTTTAAGTGCATATTTGGATGATATTTTAACTTTTTCATAATATATGTGTTAAAGATCAGCAATATGAACATGTTCCTTCTCTACCCTACCCTTCCTTTTGCTTTGTCTTTGATCCATTCACTCTTGATTAGCTTCATTGTGAATATACATCTTATCCTAGACTTAGATTTAGTTATTTGAACATAATTCACTTCATTTAGCCTAGATTACTATCCTTTTCATAAAGATTAACTAATAAGCCACAGTTTCTCTCAACAACCAAACTTTATAAATATTGTGAGATAGTTCACTTATTCTATCATTATTCCACCAAAGATAACATGATTATCACAACTTGTAAATCATGAATTTTTTTTTTAAATTTAAAAATGAGTAGTTTTTATTAATCACTAATAACCACCTATGATACACATACATGCATCAACACCATGGTGAAAATTGAATGTAATCAAAGCTGACTATGTAAAGTGAATTTGAGATCATGTTATTATTGTTTCCCTATGAATTTGAGATCACTAATGTAGTACCCTGCCCTGTGTTGGTTTGTGTGTGAACTATTTTGCAATATGTTATATGAAAGTGCATATAGTGATCTAGATTTCAACATGGAAATATTTTTTATGGCTTGATCTTTTGATTCTTCACACTTGTAATAAGACTAATTCTATTCTTTATATAGAAATAAGGAATAATAGGGTAGTAGAACTCAATTGTGTGAATGATTTATTTAGCTTGATAGGTTCTTATTTGGTAATTTATCGATGGTTAAATGAGTGGATTTTATTTTGTATTTATACCACAACATTTTAAATTATACCATAAGAAAGTCAAAATAGTGTTGTATTCCAATGAATGAATGTTGAATTTTTTTAGATTTATGTTTATGTAAGGTATGAACACTAACATTAGAATTGAGACACTGGCATCGATGCTAATGTCCAAATCTAGATGGTAATGGATAGGAAAATAGTAAAATCTTTAATAGTTATATTTGATAGTGGAGGATATATATCGTGTTTTAACAATAATATGGTCTATAAATGATCTAGGTAATCATAATATCAAGGTCAGACTTTGAGATAATCTTTTAGGAATAGTGATATGGTAAAATCAAGCCTTGCAATACCAGAAAGGTCCTAAATTGAAGGGTTAATATGTGAGTGATATTTTCTAAGTTAAAAGACTAGTATACCATATAAAATAAAGATTTTGCATCTAAAATGGTTATATATAACTAATTACCTATAACATATGATATGGGAGTGATTTTTTACTAATTCTAAAACCTAAGGGATTTTTCCCATCACCTTGTTAAATGAGTCTAACTCCCATCAACACATATGTCAATCTTTCTTATAATTATATTCCACATTTTTATGTGTATGTTAATATTTTTGAAAAAATATCCATAATTTTATTCTTGACATAAGTTTTTTATAGAATATTTTCCTTAAATTATTTAATTACAAACTTGACATTATTTATGAGAAAGATATTTCAAAACTTATTGGATTTGACAATTAAATGCTATGGTAAGTTTCATGATATAGTCATTAATATTTCTCATGATGAACAAATTATGTGCATAAGAAATGTGAAAACTCTTAATATACCTACTAATTATGCTCTGTTGTTATGAATATGTTTTCAAAATCCATAGGTGCTTATGTTGTTAAAGACACAACCTTGGCTTCAGTAGGTAATGAGATCACTTTCATGAATAGAGAACATTGTTATGGTACACAAATTAAACATATTTAAGAAAGTGTTATCTTTTTTGAAAATGAGATTATAAAATTGGTTATTTTAGCTTTGGATGATCATAATCAACAACATTCTATAAAATTTACTAGAGAAACTATTTGGTCTATGTATTTTTATGGTGTTAGTTCAGAACATAGTAGTGGATTAAGTATAATTCTCATTTCACATATTGGTAAAAATCGAAGGTATGTTTACCTATTATCTTATGAAAATACAAACAATATTTTTGAATTTGAAAATTTATGTATATGACTTGAGAGATTCATCAAATTATATATCAAATATTTAGAAGTTCTTGACGATTTTGAGTTGGTTGTTAGATAGGTTAAAAATATTTATAATAAAAATTAGTCTCATATGCATAAGTATACATAAAAACTATGGTTCTTAATGGAAAAGCATTTAAGACTTTAATATGTCTACATACTTAGGAAATACAACATTTGTTCCAATAAACTTGTTATATATGCTTCTAATCCAAATATTAGTGAAATTGAGATTATATTATAATTTAATAGAATTTTTCAAATATGTGATCCCTAATTTGGGAACTAATTGACATGTTTTTGAATGTGATGAACACATTGATTGTTTCTTGTAAGATATTTATTTTAATAATGGTGATTATATTTTAGACTATAGTGATTAACTAAAATTAAATGGAAATAGATTCCTTGTTGGCCTGGTAAGCCTAGAATCTATTTTAATTCTTCAATACCAATGTAAGGTTTCTAGAGCCAAACAACCATGAAGAATAATAATTAGAGACACCATCCCTATAAATTTAGGCACTGAATAATATCCTAGATATGTTTATTTTTTTAAATAATACACAACAAAAGAAAATGTATTATTAATTAAACTATTTAAATATTTGTGGACATTTTTTATTGGTCCTATAAATATATTAAGGGATATGTTACCAAAATCATAAAATATGAAATTAATATAAAACCTACTATATAACCTATTCATAAAAACCTTTGTAAAGTAATCCCCTTATTGGATGACACCACTAAAAATGAGATGGAAAAAAGTTTAGATGTTCATTTATCCAGTTAGATATTTTGAATAGGTATAAAATTTAGTACTAGTGCATACAAATAATGGCAACATCTATCTTTGTGTTCATTTTTGAGATCTAAACAGTGCTAGTATAAATGATAATTTTTCATAACCTAATCTTGATTACCAGTTCTAAAATGGTGTCTTTATTATATGGATTTATAGGATATAATTAGATTATTTTTAATCATTTTTTATTTGATTAGGTAAAATACCTAGTTTTATAATGACTAAGAACCATAGTAAAGTGTTATAAAAAATAGTAGTAGGCCCTAATGGTTGAAACAATAAAAAAAAATACTAGATATTTAACCCCTTAGGAGGTAAAACAAACCATATCAAAATAAATAGATCAAGAGGGGGGAACCTCCAATGGTTCCACCTCTTTTTCAATTATCTTCTCAGGTGCACCCCACTTTTTCTTAGAAACTTTGTCCTTCATCCTATTATCGAGTCCTTTAGTGTCATCTTAAGGGAGGATCATCTAAGGCCTTTTATGTCCCTATTCCTATAGATGGGTTTTCTTGATGGGAGTCATGTTGGGGATCTTAGGTGGGGGGTCTTTGTCACCTTTAAGAGCTATTTAATGGGAGTCCTACTCACCATGTTAGAATGGATGAAAGATTGGGTAGTCATGTCCACTTGCCTATTTAGGGTGTTCTATTATTGAATGAGTCCTGACAAGTTCATACTAGCCTCATGCAACTTGCTATTAAATATTTACAATTGCTATTGTTTTTCATTTCTTTAGATAGGAGAAGTTTACCTTTCTCAATGACCTCCCTAGAGGTGCCCTCATCTAGTATAATCAGTTTGGGTTTAGGGATAAACAACTTTAGTGGGAGGTCATTAGTAGATTTTTTGGAAAGGATAACTTTAGGGGTATTGGAAAAAGGGTAGTAGGATCTTGAGGTAGGTTCTTTCCCAGGGGAGTTATCCTCAGCTAAGGACCCCCCTAGATGAACCTCCCTACCCCACAAGATTTGGTCATGCTTTACCAATAATAGGATGATACCTTGGTGAAGTATAGGATTAGATTCATTAACCTAATAGGCAAGATTGGTGTTCTCCTAAGACATTAAGAGATAGAAAAACAGACCAATTTTATATCCTTGGAAATGGTTTAATAATAAATAGTCAGATAAAATTAAAGTATGATTACCTTTAAGTGTCAATTATTTCATCACTTGTAGGCACACCTTAGGTCATTATCATGGGAAACCCCTTATCTATTTTGATAAACTCATTAGTGTGGAAGAAACTCTAGAGAATTATTGATTTTTAGACTAGTCCTTCTACATTCTTTCCCCATCACATGACATGCTCATGAATTCTCCTATAAACTCATTTGTGACTATGATTTTAATTCCTCTCATCTACACCACTTAATTATTTTATCTAGAAATAAAATCCTTTACTATATAATCATCATGCTTGGTAATCCTTATCATCAATTTTATGATTCCACCCAAATATAGCTTCTTCCAAAAAAAATTAATCCCCACACTTCAAAACAAAAGGTTGGTTCCAAATTCTCTCTATTGCCCCCAATTTTCTCTATGCTAGCAAACTCAAGGAAGAAGTTTAGTGGGTTATAGAAAAGCTTGGTTTGAATAGCTCAAAATAAACTTGGAAATCACACTGCCTCCCTCTTTGAGAAATAAATCCACCTCATTTTGTCATAATGATGATTCATGATATTTGAAACCCATCTCTTGATGAGAGATGTTCATTCATATGTCATCCTATCCCATTGTATTTTCATTTTGTATATCCAATTGAACACTTTCAAGGATGTGGCCTCCTTTATGCTAACTAGTTAAAAGAGGGAGGTATACTCCTATATTATCAAGTAGAGCCACCATCCCTATCCCTTCATGATAAGTGTGGATAATTTAAACTTGTGTCATACCCCTCAAAATTTTCTTGGCATCATCAATAATATATTTTATTGTGTGGGAGGGTGTTATTTTACCATCCATGGCATTTAATATACTTAGAGAGTCTCCCTCCATAATTATTCTTTCTATCTTAATGCTAGAGGCAAGATAGATACCCCAAAATTCCACCTCGGCTTCAGTAAGATGATTTGTCTATGTTCCCAAAGGTCTCTTATAGGTAGCAATCAACATTCCATTTGAATCCCTTATGGATCTTCCACTACCTATAGGTCCTAGGTTTCCTTTATATGCTCCATAAAAATTCAATTTAGCCCAACCTTTAAGTGGAGTCTTCCATTTTGTGTTCTTACAAATTAGATCTTTGGAGGGGGATCTTAATTTTTGAACCACATCTGAGTTGTTGAACATCAATTATGCTGAGGGAGGTCCTATTTTTTTATCTATTGGTGGGAATACTTTCCAATTATTGGTGATATTTTGACAAATTTAGAGAAAAACCCCTTTAGGTTGGTACCTTGTATTTGAGAAAAGGCTATAATTATAGGCTTTCCACACACTCCAAAACCAATGTAAAAGAGCCAAATACCAAAGGAATTCTAAGGATGGGATATTCCAGGGTGGTTTTCATTGCTTGATAAGGTCAAGAACATTGTCCAATTTTACCCAAGAAAGGTTGAGTTTATTTAACATCTAGTTAAATAATGTTGAACTAAAAGGGCAATTTAGGAGTAGAATGTGAATTGAGTCCTCAGCTTTTCTACTTAATGGGCATCTATTGGGGACTATCAGTCCTCTTTTTTCTAGATTATTCACTATTATGATCTTACCTTGGGCCACCAACCAAAATAAAAAATTGACTTTGGGGGTCAAATGTTTTATCCATAGGTCTTTCTAGAAGTTCCATTCACTTTCAACATTAATATTGGTGGTGTGGTCTGAGGTCACCAAGTACATGCCACTATCTTTAGTAGCCTTTATAAAGTGGTCTTCCTTGGGGAATGTATAGCCATTGGCCCAAGTCTATTGTGAGGAGAGATGGGTAGTGGACATCCAAGAATCTTTCTAAAATTCAATTTTCTCTCCATTTCCATTTTATGCCTTTTATGAGAAGATCCTTATAGTTGGTGATGGATTTATTAAAGGCAGATCCATCCTCAAGACCCTCTTCCCATAGAAATCCATCTAATTTTGACCCTTCTAAGTATTTGTCCTTGAGAATTCTTACCCATTCACTATCTTCCTTCATGAGTCTCAATCATATTTTTACCATTAGGACTTTGTTCATAGACTTAATGATTCTAAGACCCAACCCTACATTTGCATTAGGAAGATAGTATTTTTCCCAAGAGATGAGATTGAACCTAAATCTATCCTCAATGCCCCTCCATTATATATATTTTTTAATTTGTGCAATTTTAGTTGCAACCTTGGTGGGTGTCCTAAATATAGATATTTGGTACATGAGGACACTCTAGATCAAGGCTTTGAGCAGATGGAATTTACCTTCTTATGTGAGGAGGTGTCCCTTCCACCTTAAAATTTTCATTTGGATTTGATCAATTAAGATAGGCATAAAACCAAATTTAATATACACAAAGGTACTTTTTATTTTAATATGATTCCATTTAGACTGATTAATATGAGTGTATATTTTAAATAGCTATGCATGTTTCATTTGATGATTTGATTTAAATTATCATTTTTGTTTACCCAGATGACCTTACTATAAATTCTAAAATTGAAATAAACACATTATCATATGTGTGATATTTTCATGAGATTTTGTAATTTTTGGAGTTTCTCTTAATCTTAAGAAATAAAGATTTTAGGTAATAGAAGTTAAATTTATAGGTCATGTCATCTCTAAATATGGAATTTATATTGACCATGATTGGATCAGATATATTAAGGATATTCCTCTACTCAAGGATAAATATAGTTTAATTTTTTGAATAAATATAATCCTTTGCAAGTAAATAAAAATAGAATTCTTATGGAATAAAGCTCTAGATACACTTTTGATGTTAGAGAAACTATAAATTCAATTACCCTAGTTTTAACTAAATATGATCTTAGAAAACCCTTCATCTTGTATATTAATTCAACTAACAAGGTATGGGTGCTATGATCACTCATTATGATCACAATAAAGAGGAAATAATAACAATTTACATGAGCCAAGTTATCAAAGATGTTGAAACTAGACATCCCTTAGTTGAAAAGATCATTCTTTGTTTAATTTTGACATTAAGTAAAATAAAATATATTTTGATGGGTAGTAAATTCATAGTATTCTACAATGTCCATGTTTTGTATTAGCTTATCAAAAAACCCATGATTGAAGAAATATTATCGAAATGGATTTTGAAGATACAATAATTTGATCTCAAATTTATAAACTTTCAAGACATTTACTAACAATGATTTGGCTAAACATAATGTTGAAAACATAACTTCGTATGTTGATGTTTTAGTTATTTCAATAAATGACAAGTTTTAGGCCAAACCTCACTATTAGAACATGAAATGAAGTGGGATTGTAAAAAAATTTTAAAATGGGTTATAAATTAAAGATTGAATTTTTTTTCTCAAGATGATTGGTATCATGATTTTGTTTTCTACTTCCAATATCAAGTCTATCCCAATTCCCTTGATAAAAGACAAAGATTTAAAACCTTGATTTTTTTTTACTTGAAAAATTCATGTTATATAAAATAAAGATGGAATTATATTAATATGTCTAGCACATGGCTAGACTAAATAAATTATTAGAAGTTTCCATGAAGGTAGTTGTGGTGGTCTTTGTGCTACAAAGTATAAAACAAAAAAAATTGTGTGTTAGTTAATATTGGCTAGATATATTTAAATATGCTTATCATTTACTCTAATTTTTTTATGTCATGTCAATTATTTTAAGGTGAATATCATTTGTCTACTATTATTTTAAACCTAATTATTCCTGAGAAGCCTTTTCCTAAAAGGTGTATTGATTTCATTTATAATATACATCCTCCATATTCTATTGATCATAAGTATATTTTAACAACTATTGATTACTTTAAAAAATTTCCTAATCCCTTACTTTGAAAATTCTAGTTACATATGATGTAATCATATTTTTTTTAAATCATATTTTTTTCATGCTTTGTCATTCCTTTTGAAATATATGATGTAATCACCTTTTTTGAAAATCATCTTTTTCATGTTTTATCATTAATTTTGAAATCATTTATGATAATGGACATCAATTTACTTATAAAAAATATATTAAACTTTTTTATATGTTATTTAATCATTTCCATTCATTCATAGAAAACACTGCCCTTAATGAAATGGTCAAGTTGAATCCATATAAAAAAATATTATTTAAACTATGAAAAATATTGTATCTAATAAAAAATGAAATTAGTATATGAAAATATTTAAAAAAAATTGGTTGATTTCATTATAGCCAAATCCAAGATTTTATATTCACCTTTTAATCTTGCATATGGGTTTCAAGTGACCATGTCAATAGAGTTACAAATTTATTCACTTATGACTACCTTACATATTCTTTCATAAATATTGATGTTTCATAACAAAGATTGGACGGACTCTTATAATTTATATATTCACGTGGCTATATATCTTACTCTAATTCAATATCAAGTGCTAGTCAATTATTATTGATTCAATACTTAATTATAACTTTCACCATTTAAAACTAGGTCAAAAATGTTAGGTATAACTCATTTCATTATTCCACCTCCTATATCTCAAGGTTATAATAGTTATTGTCCCACTTCCATTATTCACCCATGGCTTATATTAGATTCTATGATCCATATTATTACTACCCAATGAAATAGGCCACCACATCATGGAGGTAGTCAAAATATTCCTCCTGAATCCAATATACCTCCCATAAGATAATAAAATCAATTCAAAGGGCATGATATCATAAATTAATTAAAAATTACCCATGTTTTTTTTTTAATTTTAGATTTACTAAAGATCTCATTAGTTTATAAGGACATTTTATATATTTCATTAAGAGATCATATTACTCGTAATGATATAAAACCTATTTATTTTGCTTATATAATGAGCACATTTAAAGTTATTAAAAGTATTATTACCTTTGAATATTAATAATTTTCAACATGTGAGGTAATCATTCAAAATATTCCATTAATTATTTAGGTTACTATACAAAATAAGGAATCAAGCATGTATTGATTGACATTGGATCATGACTAAATATTTATAGTAGTCATTTATTATACATATTAGGTTTTATAATTCATAGTTTCCAACACAGAGATCAAATTACTAGAGGATTTGATGATTCTTCAAGATAAGTACTTGGAATGATTTCTTTAGATGTGTAATTGGGACTAAAAATAGTGGATAATTTATTTCATGTTATTCCTAAAAAATTTCATTACAATTTACTATTGGGGAGACCATGTATATACATGCGGGAATAAATCCCATCTACATTATATAGGCATATTAAATTTATGCATGAAAGATACTCATATAAATTTGTTGTGGATGTTAATACTTTGCAATTTTGTAAAATTCAAGAATCTCAATCACCATAAAATGATACAACTATTATCACTACTCTAGTTATTCCTTGGGACCAAAAATTCCCATTTGAAATTGGAGAGTCAATTACTAACAACAGTCAAGTGGATCAAGAAAATTTACATGGATCAATAATAAGTATATGAATCAGAACAATAACTTGTGTAATTGCAAATAGAACAAGTAAAATTAAGAAAGGAACTTTAAAGATTAAAATAAGTTAAACAAAATTACATAAATAATATTTATAAAATTAATAATTAAAATTTGCAAATTTACAAATATAAACTAGAAAAGAATCAATTACAAAAGGAAAAAACAACGATACAAGTGGAAAACTAAAATATACATAACAAACTTCAAGGCAATGCGAAACAACAATAGTCTATTTATAATCTCCCTTTATTGATTAATTTTAAAGTACACTATGGTCATGATTGTGGTTATTATGATAGTTATGAGGATGAAGCTAACATGGTTAATATGACATATGATCAAATACATTAGATAAATTTCAACCCTTTAGATGACTATTTGTTTCATATTTTGTTTACACCTATTACTTCAAGAGTTTACCTATATTATTCAAAGCAAATTAATGTAATTCAGTTAGATTCAAAAGGCAGGAAAATCTTAGGTATGCCTAAATAGGATAATTTGAGTAGTTGTTGAAATAATAGTTCTCATATATCACTTATGATTAACTTAGTGAACAATGCGGAAATATTAAATACAAATGTTTCATAGTACATAAAAATCATGCCACATCAAGATACACACACAATAAAGTTTCAAATGATATTGGTAATAATCTTATCAAATTACCTACTACTAAACATAAATCAATAACACATATTTTGCATACAAAATATAAATCATTTTGTGCTTATCATAGAATAATTAGACATGATACAAAACATTGTAATACATTACAATAAAAAATTTAAAAGTAAAAGTGTGAAGGCATTATCAGATTAATATAGAATAAAAAACATTTCTTACTATAGGGATTCAAAATGAATTACCAAAACGTGCCCTCAAAAAAAATTAACCATCACAATATATATGAAAGGATCCTATTTCAATCATAATTATATTGATACTACTAAAAAGGAAACTATGTGTAATATAAGAGGATTATCACAAATTGGATATACTATCAAATATTTACACCATAGTGAAAATTATTAATAAGTTCTTGGATATATCACATACCCAAACTCTTGTGGAACAAAAGTTGTCAATACAAAGGTATGGTTTATGCCTCATACACATCAAGTACCATTTACATTAGGACATTCATGTTTAAGGAAAATTCAAGATATGATATACACCAACAAAAAACACATTACCTTTTCACATGAAGGGAGAACAATTCATATACCCCATGATAGTACCAATGAATATGATGCTGAAATCTCTTCAAAACAACAAATGAAACTAAATGTGCACAATCATAAGGTGAAGTTGAATATTCCATGTATTTTTACAATTCTAAATATTTCAACTTTGATGAGGATGACTTATTATACGATGATTGGTTACAAGTAAATATTATAAATATTTCAAAAAAAAATTGATTGTACATATCTTCTTTACTATTTCAACATATTATGCTTTTACTTTCAAATTTTATCATTTAATAAATCATTCTAAGATTTGTCTCTTTTTTATTTGTTTTTATCTTGGATATTTTTGACTTTTTCCCCTCTTATCTCTTCTTTTTCACTTTCTAGATCAAATCAATCCAAAATAATGATCAATTTTTTCATTTCCTACCATGTATCTCTATTTTCATAGTTTTCACTGATAAATCTTCATTTTCTACCAAGGTCAGAACCATAAACTAAAGATAAATAACATCTTCCATTCTTGTCCCAAGTTGTAAAATCTTGTCCATCTCAAAATTTCACTTAAAAACCAAAAATAGAGCACATAGAGCCTTAATCCTTCCAATTTTCAATTTTTTAGTCATATTTAGTATGTAAATAATTTTTATTAATGAATGATATTTCTCTTTCTATGTTACATTCATTATAAATGTTGAAATTTTTTACAAGTGTACATTTTATGAAATGAGGATGTATAATCAGTCCTCTATATACATTTTTTAATCTCCTAAATATTTCTTAAAGTCATCACTCACATACAATGTGGGCATCTTACTCATGCATGAACTTGCTATCATTTCTACTACATCCTTACATTAACTCATGTCACAGATTGTTCAAATGATTCTCATTTATTATAGTTTGTAATATTTTATTAGAACTAGCTTCTACTATTTTCAATTTCTAAATCCAAAAAATAAAAATAAAAAATCAAACATGTAATAATACAAAAAACATTAAAAATATTCCAAAAATTTAAAATAAGAACCTAGGCATGATCACAAATCTAGTTTACATCATTTTCCTTTTTTATTTATCTCACGATTAGTAGATAGCATATTATTTTTCTATCACTTGAATTTCACTAAAATTCATGAATATTATGTAGGACATACAAACTTTATGAGGATTAAGGTATTGGAGTTGTCTTTACTCAATAACCTTGTTAAATTTGGGGAATCTTATCCATAAGTGATAATACATGTAAGTGTTATATTTATATGAATTCTATACTATTGAGATATATAATCTTTAAAAAAAAAAATTCTAACATTTTTAGTTGTAATTTTATACATGGATATGTTATTTTTTAGGATATGATCACATTACATATGCATGGTTTAGACTACATTTCTAGTTCTAGCTTTCATTGATTCTCTTTATTTGTACATAATAGATTATGTCTTACTTATATATCATGTTTGGCCATCATCATTTGTGTCCAATTATTTAAGCATCTCCATGAAAAAAAATTTATGTATGTGCAACGTTTTAACATGTCTATTTGTGTTTCACCCTTAGCCCTATCTTGTGTGCAACATTTTTAACAATTCCCTTATTTTTGACATCATCTATGATCTTATGTGTGAAACTATTTTCTATTACCATATTTTAACATGTCCCTTATGTGTGTCCATTGAAATTATTTTTATTACATTTACTTGTGTGTGTGTGTGTTCTTGTTGAGCTTTTTAAGTTTTATGAGTGAAATTATCCATATCATTAACTAAGCTAATCCAAAACATATTAACTCTTTATTTTATAAGATTTATTGATATAATTTTTAATATGCCTTTCCTATTATGATATATACATGATTAAAATATTACATATCTTACTATGTTAACATTAAATATGCTACATTATTCAATGATTATATTTTAATATGCATGTTGTAGTTAAATTTTGTTCTGAGATGAGAAAATTTGTAATAACCCCATTAGGACCAACTAGAAATGTGTGAATTTTTTAATTTAAACACATATACCAAAAAATAGTTTACATCACAATAATCCATAGATACCATATGAAATACTCAAAGCATGATAATAGCAAATAATGATATTACATCACATATCATTGATATCCCATATCATGAGAGCACATCATAATGCAAATATAGAAAGTTATTATATTAACTCAACCATGACTGATACAAGTCTATAGCCACCATTTTCAAATTATAATAATAAGTAATTATAACTCTTCATGATAATATTCAATAATAAATACAATAAAATACAATATATATAGCTTCCTTGAAGCATAACTCTTAAATTCAATTATATGTGGCAATCTCAAGTGTCATCTCAATAAGTAGTACTATTATGGGGAGCGAGAGCATCATCCTAGTTTTTTTCCATGTCAATCATAGACTAATGATCCCCCACACTAATCCCATCAAGAAATGTCCCTCCCTTAATAGATGAGTGGATAGTGATGGTGCAAGAATCCAAAGAGACAAGCAAATACCCATGTGTTGTATGATTTCAAAACTAAACATGTAATGTATCATAGAAAATCATTTTATTACAAGATATTTCACAAACATGTAAATCATACTCATGAAATTATAATGCTCACTAAACATACTTATTTTTGTAACTGAGGGTATCTCACAACTTTTTTGGCACAAAATTATCATTGTGTTAGATCTAATGACCTTGTACACACTTAGGTGCACTATCACAGGATGAGTTTGATGGACTAATCATTTGGAATTATACCAGTGCCCCACCCAATGTTTGTGGTTCAATCAAGACTCGAAACTATGACCTAGTGGTCACCATTGCAACAACTTAGCATTGAGGTATAACCCTAGGGACTAGGGTCTCACTAAATATAATTTATCCCAAATATTTAAAAATAATAAATAATAATGATCTATAAATCAATCAAATTCATACACACCACTTGATCAGACTACTTTCATCTATCATTGTGATACTAGTAAGCCAGTGAAGTCCATTTGAATCCTTACTCTGTATCAATAATGTAGATTAGTCAAATACAGTTCAACCACAAGATTCATTTAATTTTCATCTTACTATAAAACACATCATATAACTTATTAAAAATAAGATTAACTAAAGCATACATTTATTTTATCAAATGTATGAATGAATCTTACATTATTTTCTATTCCATACTAGAAATAATGACTATAATTTATACCACCTAGGTAAAATACACATTAACTATAGTTTTCAATTACCACAATTTGTTTTCAAACATACTACACCCTATGATAACCCATATTATCATAGTCTAGTGTTATAATACATAACTACTAATTTTCCACAATCAATCATAACAAAGTAGTCATAATGACACAAAAACACAACTTTATATTCAAGTAACTAGACATAATAAATAAGTCATAGTTTCCATGAAACACATAATATTCCATCTTAGTATATGTTACACTCTCAAAGATTGGATACATGCATACACAAAGTATTCTCAACTATTACAAACATGTTATTCACAACAATAACTAGCATGTATACATTAAATCAATTAAATGTAGATGTAAGTCTAGACATAATAATTATAGTGTATACTATCTTGGTACAACAGATATTTATACTATAATACTATATGATATCCCATACTATCATAGTTCACAACTAAATAAAAACACATAACCCAACTTATGATTTCAAGAATCAAATGATCCATATAAATAAAAATAAGCAAGAAAACAAGTACAAGATTGTACCACTCAGGTATACCCTAACATTAAACTACATCCTAGAATTCTAAAGCAACATAACATAAGCATGCATCATGATGCAATATTATATACTAGATAAAACCAAGTGTTTATGCATATTAGCACTTCCATAACA
Source organism: Torreya grandis (assembly GCA_037957365.1). Lineage (NCBI taxonomy): Eukaryota > Viridiplantae > Streptophyta > Pinopsida > Cupressales > Taxaceae > Torreya > Torreya grandis. Next base: position 104,285 of record JARHVA010004231.1, on the reverse strand, counting down.
TGTATTGCATACAAGTATTGACTACTAAATACATATAACTAATAGAAAATCAATAAATTTTAGTAAAATATTGAACACATAAACTCATTATAACATTTATTTAGACAACTCATTTCATTTTCTAGAAGACATTTTAAATGTGGTTATAGTTTCAGTCCCTTAGATAAGTAATGACTAAATAAAATCATGCTTCCAACATGGTTATTTCCATTAAGTACTTATGCTACATACTTAAATCCATGTGTAGATATATTAAAACAAAACTCAATACACACATGGACCATAGGATAATACAATCCAGCATTTATCATTCATTTAGGATTTTCAATGTACACATTCATTAAGCTTCATATAATTATTTAATATAGTCTATAATCCACCCATGAAGATAAAATCATAAGAGTACTCATCTATGTTTTTATACATGTTACTAGGTACATTAATACCTATGTATTCTCATTAAGCAACCCATAACTCATTTTAAAGTTAATTCCACATCATAAGTTTTTAACTCATAAGTTATTTATAATATATAACTCATACATAAATAATGATGATTTTGTTAGGTTTCCAATCCTTTCCATGTTTCACCAGGCTCTAAAAAGGTTCTCCATATACCAACTTCACATATCACCTGAGGCTATAAATATACCCCCATGAGATTTTATGAGATTATTCCACCATTAAAAATAATGAGAAAGCTACTATGTTTTTAAAAGGTAACAATCATGCTTAGTCAACTGAGGTTTCTATGTGAGTTCCTATATTTTAAGTTAAGTGTTCATTATAGGGTAATAACCGATACCTTACTCTAAGTTCCTCAACCATCGCGAGTGTTGAACACTAATCATATTTTAGAAAAGGGTTCATCCTTACCAAACATATCCCAAACCACAGTAAGGAAATGTATTTATAATATTATAAATCATGTGTAATATATATATATAGTATATATAAATATGATGGGATTATTCTTTTATTATATTATTATTTTTATATTACAAATAATAATAAGGTTACCTCCTTTTAATAAAATATAGCCATGCTAATAATTATATAATTGTAAATTTTTAAATTCAACATCCCACATATATTGATAATAATGGTGACATTATTATAACTAGCAACACCTATTTCTCTATTACTCCAACCAAAGATTTTGAAACTAGTATTCATATGACAAAATCAAAAGGCAATTCTAGATGAAATAAAAGTCCATGGAATTTATCTTCAAGAACATGGATTCATGATTTGTTTTATCCTCTTTATTATTATGAGCAATGTCTTTACATTACTAATGAATAAAACTATAAATCCAATGGGAGATAGGATTTAGATTATGAGAAATGGAGTTGGCAACCAAATGGATGTAGCATTCCTAGGTTCAATTATATCCTCATTTTCTTTCAAAATCATCATCCCCCATTTATCATTCACTATTTTAACTATATAAATCATTGATTCACTTATACAAGTTCATGTTTTAAAATATAAGTTACTAATTCACCTAAACAAGTTGTTAATTCATTTATACGAGTCACTGAACTACTTTAGACAAGTTTTTGAATTGCTTATGTCCTTCGTCACAATAAGATATATTGATTTTTAATTAAATACTTGAATAAATATTTTCTAATTGGTAATCCATTTAATAATTATTGAGGAATTGAATACTATTATAAAATAAATGATGTAGAACATTGGATCGTTGAATTTCATGGAAGTCACTATAGAATTCATTGGATGTCACTATTATATACTTATATCTATTTAAGACTCTATACTATTTTATAGAAGTCACTATTAGCTTATAAATTCAATTTTTTCAAAATTGACTATTTTATGATAAGAATTGTTGTACATATATACATTACATATAGTATATAAAACATACTAGTATATGATTACTATATGTACAATCAATTTCTCTCTGGAATTATTCGTATATACTGTAGGTTGATATTTATCATATAAATATTGCACCCCTTTTATATAAATATATTAGTTAGATCATGGCATAACATGTTGGTTGATGTTATATACGTCTCTAATTATTGTTGCACTAAATTTTATGGTTACACTCCTAATCTATGTCACTAGAATCTAATATTTGTGGATAAATTGCCATATGTATTATATATTATAGTGTTATATTAAACACTTAAGTTTTTAGCTTGAGTCAATGTATATACATATTGTTCAAGGTCACTACAATTTTTAACATGAACATAATCTCATCTTGCCAATTTTCATTTATATATTCTCAATGTTTATATAAATACTCAGATAAATTTCTCTACATGGTTTACATGAGAAAAACATAACTATATACCAATCTACCCACTTAAATATATAGCCAAACATAAGTACAGTCAATAACTATGAATTTTAGATTTAGACAGATTCATAAATACACTGAAATGAAGTACATTACCTACCTATTAAATTTTTTATTTGAACAAGACCTCCTCCTTCCTTCTTCCTTCTTGTGGTGCTTCCATTCCCCTCCATACTTTTTTGCCTCCTCTATTTTATCCTATTTCATGCCTGAGTGTGGCACTTCCTTTTTGCTTTAATTATTTTTTCTTTGTTTTTATTTCATTATTAATGGGTTTCCTCCTTGTGACTTTGTTTTACTTTGTTTTAATATACTTTTCCTTTTTTTTCTTTTCTTATTTCTCTTAGTGTAAATTTACAAATTTGCAACATTTTGAACATTAATTTATTATATTTTACCAATTTATTACTATTTTCAATAATTAATATATATTCACTAACTAAATTAGCATTTTAGATAGTAAAAATGGTTTAATGATAGATTCACAAATCAATAGCCTCAAATTTAATCTAATTACATAAATTATAAAACACTAATGGCTATGAATATGACTTAGTACACAATCACACAAGATGAGCTTCAAATAACCATAAAGCTAAACTAACCATAAGCAAGAAAATTTAAGTATAACCAAAATTAAACCCATTATGCTAACCATTTTTTTATGAATTTAACATGTGTTAACTTATATGGTGTGTTTGGGGTTCTTACCAGTTCTCTGTTGTCCTCAAACATCTCCATATACATGACCCTCTCTGATGATGCTCTCCCTCTAGTATGCTCTAAGGGATGAGTTCTCCTACATCTACTTCACAACATGTAGGTCATTAGATCATATCACATGATAAACATAGAATAAAATATAACTAAAACAATACATTAATATGATCAAAATGTAAACACATACATTAACCAACTCATAATAAGAAATCATGTACCATCATGTATCTAAGTAATATTATAATATCCCATAATAACAAATATAACTAGTATCAAATATGTCTGCTATATATATCTATGAATAGTCAAATAGTTTTTTTAGTGAGGAATCCAGATGCAACATCCTTCCCCCCTAAAGCTAGTCATCATCTCTGATGACTCTTATTCAAACATAAATTCTAAATTAAAAATATTATTTAACAAAACAATAACATGGTATACAATATTGAATTAAGATAATAATTGGGAAATTACCTATAGAAATCGTCGTAGTTCCTTTAATTTGTACTATTCATAGAGTATTGTTCCCATAAGACCCTGATCTCTAACATCTCAATTTTATGCAAATAAGGTTTTTGAGTGTCATTTGCATTGAATGTTTCTATCATGACCACCCCAGGGTCTATAATTAACAAGATAAGCTTATATATCTTTGTGAAAGTTTCACTATCTTTAAAAATATTATGAATAATAATAAAATCCAAAAATGAATGACCAGGGAGAGTTTCACAAAACCTTCCATCCCCTCTGCACATCTCTCTAATCCTAGAGAATGTTTTTATCATTCTAAAGAAAAGTAATTAGGAACTTGATAATAATGATTTATATAAGTTAATACTACGGTTATCCTATGTAGCTCCTGCTAAGTATAACATGTCATTACTACCACTACTCCATGGAGATCCTAACAAGAATGATGATGAATAAGAACTGAAAATACTACATTTTTAATGTATACAAAATTAAAGATTAAATATTCCATAGTATACATGCATATGGCCATATGATTGAATTTGACAATTCCATCTATCAATCCTATGTTTGATAAGTTTGTATGTCTCATCCAAACTCAATAACTACTTATTCAATATGAGGCTAAGTAGGATGATCCACTCTTATTGCTTAGTACTCACATTCCTAATTCACCATTCTTCCCTTAGGTCTCCATGACCTAGTGATCTCCAAAATGTTCACAAAGTTCAATGAACCAAAAATACATACTAATAGATCATATAAATAAATACTATATGTGAAATAATGATATATGTATCAACATACATACAAGATAAATCATACATTTAGTTTGTAATTGTATTAATTTACCACTAGCTAAACATAACTAGTATCATATTTCCTAGCTTAACCTATAGTGTTATATTTATAGTTAAGAGGAAATAATTTTAAAATTAGCATAACATACAAAGGACAAGGAACACACCATCCTTTCAACCTCATAAAATAACAAGTGAGACAATATCTCCCTGCTTGTTCAACTATAATGAAACAAATTAAAAGTTTATCTCAACCCCTAAATTAACAAGATGTTTCATACCTCATATACCTTACTCACTTCCAATGAAAGGTACAAAAAATAACTCTTCAAAACAACATGCATTAGGCAAAAGGAGAGCAATATCAATCTAATCAAGGGTATATAATATCATAATAATTTTAATCAACTTATAATTTTTAATCTAGAATTTAATATATATTCAAGGTTTGCCACTCCAAATGGTCTAAAATCAAAAATTAGATAATGTAGTGACCCTAAGGGGTCACATGTGAAAAATACAGGAATATCTTCTCAAAAATGAAACTCCTACGTACCCTCTCAAGGTAAAAAGAAAACACCACAACTCAATGTTGTTAAATCACTACCTACTTACCAAATCCATAGGTATAGTATCATAATCATTTTCCACAATCAAGGGAAATAAAATACTAACCACAAAGATGTATCAACTCATCAAATCCTAAAACTTCTCTCTTGACAAGAAGCATAAGACATTTATCCCTTGAATTCCAAGGAATGTGGTCAAACAACATTTCAAAAATAACTTCCTATTTAAGATAACACTAAATCAACATCATGAAAATATGAATACTCTCGGTAGATTTTCATGATGTCAAAGGAGAATAAGATTATAACAACTCACCTCTAAGATAATTAAGAGATATGTCATTTCTTACTAACCTGCATAAATTAAGGGTACAAATTCCTATTAGTAATTTGACCTGTCAAGGCCAAATGACTACCCCTATCATTCAAAACTTTCCTAAACTTGCCAATATCCCTTTACAGCAAATAAACTAATAAATTATGGCATAAAATCATTAATTTTGGTTTAAAAAAATTAAAAAATTATTTTGAATGGGTCATTATCTTTTCAAAAGAGTATTGTCAAGTTCAAATATGCAAACAATCCATGCACAGGGTTCAATTTTGAGAGAAAGTTAAACTTTTTGGGAGCTACAGGTGGTTTTAGGACCTCAAATTTTGTACAAAGAGTTATCATAACTTTAAGAAAATTATGAAAATATTTCATGGAAATTAGATGAGTGTAGATACCAACGTTTTGTAACAGTCCTTATCATGTATGTTGGAGATTAGCATTGGAGTAGGCATCATTTTAGAGTGCTACAGAGGTTTCTAAGTCCAAGTAAAAGTTTAAAAATCATGGGATGATGTTTTTTAATTACAATAAAACCTTTAAAGAGTGTAAAAACTCTAAAATTTGATAAAAATATGCTTATACGGGATTTTATAGGCATATTGGCCAAAAAAGGCTTTTTTGACTTTTCAAGAAAAATGTGCTTTCAAAGTGTTTTTATAGCATGGTACAGAACCCAAGATGATTTTTTTAGGAATTGGAAATAATTTGAATAGTTATTTTCATTTTGGTGAAATTTTTAATTTTTTAGTTCTAGACACCCTTCCTAGCCTCCTATTCAGATGCTCATATCTTTCACCACGTGTGAAGTTTGGATGAATAATATAATTATATTTTGAGTACCCATATGTAATTATAATTAGTGAAAATTTGAGACCATTTAAGGTGATTTACTTTATGAAAAATTGTTAAGAGTGTAGGTAATTCAGAATACAGTTAGAACCCCATAGGCAAATTTCTCCACATGATAACTTTTCATATATTTGGAATGGGAACCCAATATTTTTAGGGATGTTAGGGGGGGTATTTTTATAAACATAAATGGAAATATTTTAGGATTTTTAGGTCTTTACTTCATGACCCATCATTTTAAAAATTTAGCTTCAAAGCCCACCTAAACCCTCAAAAAACTAGTTTTGAAAAAAGTTGATTTTATTAACATAAAATCATATTGGATCAACATAAAACCTTTTAAAATATCAATTAAACTCAGATATTATTCCATAAATTTCAATTTTATGCATTGAGATGTATGAATGAGGGTAAAAATCATGTTTTTTGTGGAAAAAAGCATGTAAAATGAAGTACATGACAATTCAATGAAATCCAATCAATGGAGATCAAATCATAAGACTTTTTATTCATCTTAAAATTTTAATTTATTAATAAATAATCTTATAATTGTCCCAAATATCTTGATCAAAATGGCCAATCTGTTGGAAAATGGTGCAAAATGGGCCTAGTCAACCCTGTTGACTAAATGATGAAGGTTTTCGCATCAAAATCACATTTTTTGTGATGAATATTTTTTTTAAAGTGTAATTTGTTGTTTTTTAGGTTACATGGCTTCTTGTTTCAAGTTTAATGGATTTCAAATTCACATATTGTCTTTTAGGCCTATTTGGTTTAATAGGTCTAGTTGGTCAAATGGTCAACTTGAATAATGGCATTAAAAATCTATAAAATGAATTAATTTTAGAGTTACCACGTGCCATATCTATTTTTAAAGTGGATATATCATTATAAAGTCAATCAAAAGTTCCAATTCATGCAAGTTGAGCTCAAGTTGAGTTAACTAGTCTTTAAGGGTCAAATCTCTTCAGTTGACTTTTGACTAGATCATGTTTTGCATGTGAAAAGGGACTTTCTTATGTTCCAAAACATGTTCAAACACTCAAGTGGAGTTCCCTTTTGAATAATAGCATGGAATTTCATGCATGAAACAATTTTGAATTATCAAATGGGTCCCACCACTTTCCTTCCATGCCAAAATTTGAAGATTATGCAATTTTTATAAAGTTTGGAGATTTTGATGAATTATTTTGTATTGTAAAAATATTAGGTCTTAAGTTAAATAGCCAAGACTAATCCTTCTCTAAAATCAACTCCACTTTGGATTTAGGTTAGTTTTAAACATATATATTGGCTTTTTCAAGCCATTTTTCATTAATTCTTGAAGCAAAGAAGAAATTGTAATTGACACCATTTTTATCAAATAAAAGAAGATTTTGTTTTGAATATGGTTTTGGATTAGAATAGACTGTAATTTGACTGTGTGTACCAAATCTCTTCAATTGACTTCTGACTAGATCATGCTTTGCATGAAAGAAGGGACTTTCTTATGTTCCAAAACATGTTCAAACACTCAAGTGGAGTTCTCTTTTGAATATTGGCATGGAATTTCATGCATGAAATAATTTTGAATTGTCAAATGTGTCCCACCACTCTCCTTCCATGCCAAAATTTGAAGATTATACAATTTTTATAAAGTTTGGAGATTTTGATGAATTGTTTTGTATTATAAAAGGATTAGGTCTTAAGTTAAACAGCCAAGACTAATCCTTCTCTAAAATTAACTCCACTTTGGCTTTAGGTTAGTTTTAAACATATATATTGGATTTTTCAAGCCATTTTTTATTAATTTCTGAAGCAAAGAACAAATTGTAATTGACACCATTTTTTATCAAATAAAAGAAGATTTTGTTTTGAATATGGTTTTGGATCAGAATAGAGTGTAATTTGACTATGTACCATCATACAATTGGCATCTAATTTGACTTTTTCCAAGTCCTTTCCAAACCTATTGTGAAAATATCATCCTCTACAGGTCATTTGAAGAGATAGAAATAGAATTTTGCAATCCAAAATATTTCAATCCTTCATCTAAAATATTTATGTTTAAGAGCAATCTAAAGAATTCTTATTGATTTATGTGTGCCCTAATTTCAATAGATTTTAGATAATACTAATCATTCAGGTGCATCACCCCTTTAATTAGGATTTCCTTCTAGTTTTCCCTTCTCCTTTTCATCCCAAAAAACCATAGTAGTTCAAACATAATTGATAAATCTAAAGGGAACCAGTCCTCTCTAGAGGTTCTTCTCAGTACAAAGTCACCCACACTCTAAGAAGATACAATTGTATCAATTAGAAGGAAGGTGTGCTTCCAAATATTCATGCAGGGTGTACTCCAAAATGATAATAGTTTTTGGCACACCTAGTGGGACACACATTCTACATACTAACCTTTGGATACATTCAGAAGATTAGTGCAACTTTCAAGCACTCAATGTTAGTTCAAAAGATCAAGTATCATTTCAAATATTGACTACTTTTAGCACTTGGTTTACTAATGGTCTCAAATGACTTATTTCAATATGGATCCATATAATCCTCACTATGATCAGTATGACTAGCCACACTATGATCCTCACTAGGAGCTTGAGGATCTATATTAGGCATATATGCAAGAGTACTACCTAGATCCTCCTTATGAACAGCCATTCCATCATAATATTATCCCTTACCAGCCCTATCATGAGCCATCCTACCCATCTATCTAGCCTATTTATGGGCATTTTGTAGCTACCCAATCTATACTAGCACTTAAACAAAATTTAGTGAGCCTTGAAAAGTATGCACTAGAGCTATACTCATAGAGCTATTATGGCCAAGATACCCCTACTCACCAAATCCATTATGTGAGAGGTTCATTGTAGAAAACAAAAGAAGAATGGGCACCTATTGAGAGGGAAAATTGGGACAATCTTACTAGTGAGATGATGGATGTATGTGGTTATATTCAGAGCATTGAGGATAAACTTAAAGGCCTCAAAGAACAACAGGTTCAACCACATCCTTCTTATATGCCACCCATTCCTCCTCAACAAACCATTCCAAGAGCCTCTTTGAGTTTTCCAAGTTATTCATGTATTTCTCAAAACTTCCCTTCTTAAATATCAATCTACGAGAACTATCAAAGAAAGAAATAAATTGTTATGGCACAATCTATAGTTGAGATCATTGACCACTTTAAAGACAAGATATTCTAAGAGAATATTGATAAGTAGATCAAAGAGTTAGAACTAAAAATAAGGAAAGAGGAAGAGAACTATAATCAAAAAGACAAGTAAGAGCCTCTATCTTTCCCATCTTGGAACTAACTTATGTAGTCAAGCCAATCCAAAGATACTCAGGTACTATCCCTCTCTCATCAAGAATCTAACCCATTTCCATCTTGGAGATACATCCAAAGCAACATGCAAAAGAAGGAAGAGGAGTATGTCATGTGGGAACTAGAAGAGGAAATTATAGATTTAAATGACTTTCAAGAAGAGTGTGCTAAGGAGAATGCAAGTGTTCATGAAGAGGTTGAGGAAGCAAAGCTACCATCTTATGAAGAGAATGAAGAAATTGATGTAATAATTGATCAAATTGATGAATTTTTGGAGTAGTTAGAGATTATCAATCAGCTAAAAAGCTCATTAGAGGACTTGTTGGAAGTTTTGGGAGCAAGATATACTCTTCTCCAGGGGGACTATGGTTTAATTGCAGCCAAAGAGAACAACCTTGTCAAGCAAATCAAAGAGAAAAGAGTGGGAAGCCTTTCAATTATGCCACCTTAAGAGTTCATTGTTGACATGGACTTGTTTCAGATCTTTAGAATGGGCTATTATCTTCTTGATGAGCCTACATACACAGATATGCTTCCAAAATTAGAAGATCCACATACAAGTATATTTTTTGTTCAGATTAGTCAACCAAATTGTGAAGAAATGAAGCTTGAAAAAGTAGAAAATCCACCAAATGAGTATGTTTACATTGGAGGTTACTTTTCTCCTACTATTCCACAAATGAGCATGTCAAATGATTTGGAAAAGAAGATACTTTATTTCTCAACCACCAAGCTTGTAAGGGAACATGTAGTACATCATTATCCATCTTATCACAAAAGTAAACTGTCAAATTTTCCTTTTGATCCAAGTAGACTAGCAAGTTGGAGGTTACTTTGTACATATTATACTCCTTATGTTTTATTTCTCTAAGTGCATATCTGCACATGCTTTCAGTATTATTTCTCCCTTTCCAATTTGTTTTTATCCATTCCTCTAAGTGCATGTGTTTGTTGTTGTTTATGTCAGTTGTCTTGTTGTGTCTTTGTCTGCAAAAGATCTTCTAAAATCAGTGTTTATCCAAGTCAATTTTAGCTAGTGTTTCTAAGTTCTTTGATCAACGAGATGGTCAACCCCTGAAACTTGCCAAAATTGTTAGTAATTTGACCTATAAAGGCCAAATGACTACCCCTATCATTCGAAACTTTCCTAAAGCTCACCAATATCCCTTTACAACAAGTCAAACTAATCAATTATGGCCTAAAATCATTAATTTTGATAGAAAAAACATTAAAAATGGATTTTAAATGGGTCATTATATTTTTAAAATATCATTTTCAAGTTTAAATATGCAGACAATCCATGCACAAGGGTCAATTTTGAGAGAAAGTTGAACTTTTTGAGAGTTATAGGTGGTTTCAAGATCTAAAATTTGGTACATAGATTTATCATAACTTGAGAAACCTTATGAAAAAATTTCATGGCCATTGGATGAGTGAAGATACATGATATTTTGTAACATTATTTATCATGTCCGTTGGAGATCAACATTGGAGTAGGCATCATTCTGGAGTGCTACAAAGGTTTCTAAGTCCAAGTAAAAGTTTAAAAATCATGGGATGATGTTTTTTCATCATAATAATAAATTTAAATAGTTTTAAAACTCTAATCTATAAGAAAACTATGCTTATATAGGCTTTTTAAAGTAAACTATGCTTATACAAGCTTTTGCAAGCAAACATGCATATTAACCAAAAAGAGGTTTTTGGAATTTTTAAGAAAAATGTGATTTTAGAGTGTTTTTATAGCATGTTATATACCCCATGATTATTTTTTTATGCATTTTTATAAAATTTAAGAGTTATTTTCATTTTGGTGAAATTTTCATTTTTTAAGTTATAGACACCCTTCCTAGCCTCCTATTCAGATTCTCATATCTTCCACCACATGTAGAGTTTGGATGAATAATATTATTATGTTTTTATTACCCATGTTTAATTATATTTCATAAAAAAATGATTCTAATTTAGTGGATGTGCTTTATGAAAAATCGTTAAGAGTGTAGGCAGCTTAGAATGTAATCAGAACCCCACAGGCAAATTTATCCACGTGATAAATGTTCATATATTTTGAATGGGAACCCAATATTTTTATGGATGTTAGGGGGGTTATCTTTATCCACATAAATATAAGTATTTTTTTATTGGATGTATGTAATTCATGAACCATCATTTTAAATATTTAACTTCAAAGCCAACCTAAACCGTCCAAAAACTAGTTTTGAAAAAAATTGATTTTATTGACATAAAATAATCTTGGATCAACCTTAAAACATTTAAAATTTCAATTAAACTCATATAGGATTCCATAAATGTTAATTTTATGCATGGAGATGTACTGATGAGGGTAGAAATCATGTTTTTTGTGGAAAAAAGAATGTAAAATGAATTACATGACACTTAAATGAAATAAAATCAATGGAAATAAAATCATAAGACATTTTATTCATCTTAACAATTTAATTTGGTCATAAACCATCCATAAAGTGTCCCAAATAGATTAATGGCCAATCTACTAGAAAATGGCACAAAATGGGCCTAGTTAACTCTGTTGACTAAATGGCAAAGGTTTTCACATCAAAATCACTTTTTTGGTGATGAAGATTCTTTTTTTAGCTGTAATTTTTTGTTTGTTCATGTTTTATGGATTTTTTTTTGTAATTTTAATAGAGTTCAAATTCCAAGATTGACTTTTAGGCCTAGTTGGTCAAATGGTCAACTTGAAGAATAGTGTTAAAAATTTATAAAATTAATTAATTTTTAAGTTACCACATGCCATATATATTTTTAAAGTGTATATATCATTATAAATTCAATCCACAAGTTCCAATTCATGCAAGTTAAGCTCAAGTTGAGTTAACTAGTCCTTAAGGGTCGAATCTCTTTAGTTAACTTTTGACTAGATCATGCTTTGCATGAAAGAAGGGACTTTATTATGTTCCAAAACATGTTAAAACACTCAATTGGAGTTACCTTTTGGATATTATCATGTAATTTCATGCATGGAATAATTTTAAATAATCAAATGATTCCCACCACTTTCCTTCCATGCCAAAATTTGAAGATTATACAATTTTTTATAAAGTTTGGAGATTTTGATGAATTGTTTTGTATTGTAAAAGGATTAGGTCTTGAGTTAACTAACCAAGAATAATACTTCTCTAAAATCAACTCTACTTTGGATTTAGGTTAATTTTAAACATATATATTTGCTTTTCCAATTCATTTTTCATTAATTTCTGAAGTAGAGAATAAATTATAATTGACACCATTTTTTATCAAATAAAAGAAGATTTTTTTTTCATATGGTTTTGGATCAGAATAGAGTGTAATTTAAATATGTACCAGCATACAAGTGGCATCTACTTTCACTTTTTTATCTCCTTTCCACACCTACTATGAAAATCTCATCCTCTACAAGTCATTTGAAGAGATATAAATAAAATTTTGCATTCCAAAATCTTTTCAACCCTTCATCTAAAATATTTATATTTAGTAGCAATCTAAGGAATTATTGTTGATTTATATGTGTGCCTTAATTTTAATAGATTTTAGATAATACCAATCATTCAGGTGCATCACCCCTTTAACTAGGATTTCCTTCTAGTTTTCCCTTCTCCTTTTCATCCCAAAAAACCATAGTAATTCAGATATAGTTGATAAATCTAAAGTGAACCAGCCCTCTATGGAGGTTCTTCTCAGTACAGAGTCATCCACACTCTAATAATATCCAATTGTATTAGCTAGAGGGAATGTGTACTTCCACATCTTCAAGCAAGGTGCACTCCAGATTGATAACAATTCCATAAACAAAATCCCAACACAAGGAATTCTCAAGAAAAATAGTAACACTCTACTACAAGAAAATTCACACTATACTAGATGGTACCAACTAAAAATGGTCTTATAAAATTTCTCATTTATAGGTTTAGTGATCATAAGACACAAAAACTAGGCACATTAACTGATAAGAATCCCATGCTTCATAAATACTCACAACACAAAATCATAATGACAAAGTTGACTTAATAATAAATAAAGAATGTAGTCAATCTCAAGGTGTTCAATCTAAGTGATCAAACTATAGTATAAATCTCTTGTTCATAACTCATGAACTATGATACATACTCACCTACCTAAACCTCATATACAACCATTGTCATTAGTAAAATTGATAATCTAACCCCTAAACAATTCAAATGGGTATGAGTGCTCTTAAGTATACACACTCAATGTTCCCCATGTACATTTCATCAAACTTAAAATAGTCACCAGGCTATATAGGAGGATCTATCAAGTCCCAAAACTCTAATCATTGTGTAACATGGTTCTACACTAAGGCACTACAAATCCAAATATTTAGTGTAAGACTTCATGTTACTAGGTTCACACTATTGAATAGAAAGATATGAAAACACTAGTGGATGTATTAGGTCCTAGAGTTTGATCCAAAACTCTGATACTACATGTAATAACCCTATTGGGGTCAAATAGAAATATGTGATTTTTTAATTTAAACACATATACCAAAAATAATTTACATCATGAGAATACATAGAGACCATATTAAATACTTAAAGCATAATAATATCAAACAAGCATATTATATCACATATCATTGATCTCTAATATCATGAGAGCACATCATAGTATAAATATAGAAATTCATTATATTAACTCAAATATGATTGATACAAGTTTACATCCACCATTGTCAAATTACAATAACAATTAATTACAACTCTTCATGATAATATTAAATAATAAATACAATATAATATAATGTATATATAAGATACATGGCTTCCCCAAAGCATATTTCCCAAACTCAAGTATCTATGGCAATCACAATTGATATCTTGATAAGTAGTACTATTATGGGGAGGGAGAGCATCATCTGAATGTTTTTCCACACCAACCATGGACCAATGATCCCCTATACTAATATCATCAAGAAATGTTCCTCCTTTTATGGATGAGTAGATAGTGATGCCATGGGAATCCAAAGAGACAAGCAAGTACATGCGTGTTGTATGATTTCTAAACTAAACATGCAATGTATCATAGAAAAAATTTCTACTGCAAGATATCACACAAACATATAAATCATACTCATGAAATTATAATGTCTCACTAAACATAATTTGGCCCAAATATTTAAAAATAATAAATAATAATTATCTATAGATCAATCAAATTCATACACACCACTTGATTGGATTGCCTTCATCTACCATTATGATACTAATAATCTAGTGAAGTCCATCTCACTCCTTACTCCATATCAGCAATGCAGATTTATCAAATAAAATTCAAACACAAGATTTATTTAATTTTCATCCTACTAGAAAACACATCATATAACATGTTAAATATAGGATTAACTAAATCATACATTTATTCCATCAAACGTATGAATGAATCTTAGATTATTTTCTATCCCATACTAGAAATAATGACTACAATTTATACCACCTAGGTAAAATACACATTAAATGTAGTTTTCAACTACCACAATTTGTTTCCAAACATACTACACTCTATGATAACCTATATTATCATAGTCTAGTGTTTTGAGACATAAATAGTAATATTCCACAATCAATCATAATAAAGTAGTCATACTGACATGGAAACACAAGCTTATATTTAAGAAACTAGACACAACAAGCAAGTCACAAATTTCATGCAACACATTATATTCCATCTTAGCATATGTTACACTCTCAAAGATTGTATGCATGCATACACAAATTCTTACCAACTATTGTAAACATATTATTTACAGAAATAACCAGGATGCATACATTAAATCAGTCAAACATAGATGTAAGTATAGACATAACAATTACAATATGTACCATCTAGGTATAACATATATTTATACTATAGTACTCTATGATATCCCATACTATCATAGTTCACAAATACATAAAAACACATAACCTAACTTATGATTTCAATAATAAAATGATCCATATAGATAATAACAAGTAATCAAGCAAGTATGGTATTGTACCACTAGTGTATACCCTAACATTAGACTACATACTAGCATTCCAAAGCAACTAACCTATAAGCATGCATCACGATGCACCATTATATATAAGATATAACTATGTGTTTATGTATATTAACACTCCCATAAAATGTACTACACACATTTATTCAATACTAAATATATATAACTAATAGTAAATCAATTATTTGTAACAAAATAGTGAACACAAACTCATTATAACATTCATTTAGACATCTCATTTTATTTTCTAAAAGACTGTTTAAATGTGGTTATAGTTTTAATCCCTCAGACAACTGATGACTAGATAAAATCATGCTTCCAACATGGATATTCCCATTAAGTACTTATGTTTCATACTTAAATCCATGCGTAGATATAGTAAAATAAATCTAAACACACACATGGAACATAGGATAATGTAATCTAACATTTGTCATTCATTTAAGGTTTTGAATGCACACATTCATTAAGCTTCATATAATTATTTAATATAGTCTATAATCCACCTGTGGAGCTAAAACTAAAGATTACTCCTCTATGTTTTTAAAAATGTTACTAGGTACATTAATACCTATGTATTTATATTAAACAACCTATAACTTAATTTAAAGTTACTCCCACATCATAAGTTTTTAACTTGTAAGTTATATATAATATGTAACTCATACATAAATAATGATGATTTTGTTAGGTTTTCAATCCTTTCCATGTTTCACCAGACTCTAGAAAGGTTCTCCATATACCAACCTCACATATCACGTAAAGTTATAAATATTCCTTGATGAGACTTCATGAGATTATTCCATCTTTAAAAATAATGAGGAAGTTAATATGTTTTTAAAAGTTAACAATTGTGCATAGTCAACTGAGGTCTCTATGTGAGTTCCTATATTTTAAGTTAAGTGTTCATGATAGGAGAATAAAAAATACCTTGCTCTAAGTTCCTCAATCATCTTGAGTGTAAAACACAAATCATATTTTAGAAAAGGGTTCATCCTTACCAAACACATCCCAAACCACATTAAAAAAGCATATTTATAATATTATAAATCATATGCAATATATATATATGAAAAGATTATTATTTTATTCTATTATTCTTTTTATATTATAGAGAATAATAATTTTACCTCTTTTTAATAAAATATATCCACGCTAAAAATTATAGAACTAGAAATGTTTAAATTCAGTATCCCACATATAGTGATAATAATGGTGACACTATCATAACTAGTAATGCCTATTTCTTTGTTACTCCAACCAGAGATTTTGAAATTGCTATTCATATGATAAAAGTTAAAGGCAATTCTAGATGAGATCAAAGGCCATGAAATTTATCTTTAGGAACATGGGTTCATGATTTCTTTTATCCTCTGTATTATTAAGAGCAATGCCTTTACATTATTAATGAATACAACTATAAATCCAATGGGAGACCAGCCTTGGATTATGAGAAATCAAGATGGAAACCAAATGGCTGTAGCATTCTCAGGTTCAATTAGATCCTTATTTCCTTTCCAAATCACCACCCACCATTTATAGGTCACTATTTTAACTATATAAACCATTGATTCACCAATGCAAGTTCATGTTTTAAAAGACAAGTTATTAATTCTCTTAAACATGTCACTAATTCCTTTACAAAAGTCATTGAACTGATTTAGAAAAGTCATTAAACTACTTATGTCCTTCATTGTAATAGGATATATTAATTTTTAAGTAAATAGTTGAATCAATATTTTTTAACTAGTAATCTATTAATACTTATTGAAGAAATGAATACTATTATAAAATAAAAGGTGTAGTACTGTAGATCATTGAATTTCATATAAGTCATTATAGAATTTATTTGAAGTCCTTATTATAGACTTATAGCTATATAAGGCTCTATAACATTTTATAAAAGTTGTTATTATCTTATCAATTCAATTTCTACCAAATTAACTGTTTCATGATCAAAATTGTTTTACATATATAAATTACATATGATACATAAAACATACTAGTATATGATTAATATATGTGCAATCGATTTCTCTCTGTAATGATTTGAATATATTGTAAGTTGGTTTTTATCATATACATACTATGCCCCTTTTATATAAATAGATTTGTTATATCATGGCCCCTTTTATATAAATAGATTGGTTAGATCATGGCATAACATGGTGGTTGATGCTATATACCTCCCTAATAATTGTTACACTAAATTTTATGGTTGCACTCCTAATCTATGTCAATAGAATCTAATATTTATGGATAAATTACCATATGTATTATATATTAAATCATTTTATTAAACACTTAAGTTTGTATATTGAGTTAATGTATATACATATTTTTATGGGTCACTACAATTTTTAATGTGAACATAACCTCCTCTCACCAATTTTCATTTATATATGTTGAATATATATATATATATATATATATATATGTATATATATATATATGTATATGTGTGTATATATATATATATGTATATATATATATATATGTATATATATATATACATGTATATATATATATATACATGTATATATATATATATACATGTATATATATATATATATACACATATATATATATATACATATATATATATACATATATATATATACATATATATATATATATACATGTATATATATATATATATGTATATACATATATATATACATATATATATATATATGTGTATATATATATATATATATATATATATATATGTATATATATATATGTATATGTATATACATATATATATGTATATATATATATATATATATATATATATACTCAGATAAATTTCTCTATGAGGTTTACATGAGTAGTATATAACTATATAACAATCTACCCACTTAAAATATCTATCCAGACATAAATATAGCCAATAACTATGAATTTCAGATTTAGATAGATTCATAAATGCACCAAAATAAATACATTGCCTACCTGGAAAAGCTTTGATTTAAACAAGACCTCCTCCTTCCTTCTTCCTTCATGTGGAATTACCATTCTCCTCCATACTCTACTTCCTCCTCTCCTTTATCCTCTTTCATGCCTAAGTATGGCACTTCCTTTTTGCTTTAATTTTTTTTTTCCCAATATTAATGTGTTTCCTCCTTGTGATTTTGTTTTACTTTGTTTTAATATACTTCTTCCTTTTTGTTTTATTTTCTTATTTCTCTCAGTGTCAATTTCCAAATTTACAACATTTTTAACATTAATTTATTATATTTTTACCAATTTATTACTATTTGCAATAATTAATATCTATTCACTAATTAAATTAGCATTTTAGATATTAAAAATGGTTTAATGATATAGTCACAAATCAATAGCCTCGAATTTAATCTGATTACATAAATTACAAAACACTAATGTCTATGAATATGATTTGGTATGTAGTCACACAAGATGCGCTTCAAATAACCATAAACCTAAACTAACCATGAGCAAGTGAATTTAAATGTGACCAACATTAAACACATTATGCTAAACATTTATTTATACATCTAACATGTGTTAACTATTATGGTGTGTGTAAGGTTTTTACCATTTTTATATCATCCTCTAGCATCTCCATCTATGTCACCCTCTCTGATGATGCTCTCCCTCTAGAATGCTCTAAGAGATGAGTTATCTATCATCCACCTCACAACATGCAGGTAGTTAGATCATATCACATGATAAATACATAACATAAAATATAACTAAAATAACACATTAATATACTCAAAATATAAACTCATACATTATCTAAGTCATAGTAAGCAATCATGTACCACCATGTATCTGATCAATATTCTACTATTTCATAATAACATATATCTCAAGCTTAGTCAGAAATATAACCAATATCAAATGTGGCTGCTATATATATATATATATATATATATATATATATATATATATATATATATATATATAGTTAAATAGTTTGTTTAGCGAGGAATCAGGATCATACATAATTTCAATTTCAATTCCTTCACCTCAAAATAGGTTCATTTTAATTGTATTTTTATACATGAAATAATCATTTTCAGAATTAAAATTCAGTTTTGGTATATAATAAAATTTCAAAAGTTGTAAAAGGGTTCAAAATTTAGTCAGTGACACATTATGGGGGCATATACACTTACATTTAAATATAAAAATACAAAATCATACACTTTCTATTATATGATATAGGTTCATATGCAAGTTTCAAATAGGATTTCATATTGGTATCTACATACAGTTTTAAATTCTACATTTATCAATGAGGGAATTATACAAATTCATACACATGTTATTTTTCATATTTCCATTACTATTTTCTAATTAGGGGACATGTTTGGTGGATGGATGTATACCATTTTATTTTTACCATGCATTCAGGAATAAAGTTGAATTTAAATCTACAATCTATCTATAATGGTTGATTCAGTTTAAGTGCATAATAAATAACTCAAAGATTGAGTACCCTCTAACATTATGTCTACAAATCCATTTTTTATTTCAACCTATTTCATGTCTTAGGTTTACAAATACCAACTATGTTAAATTGATATTTTTATGTCCCTCTATGTGTTCTATTTTCATTCAAGTGTAAATTTAAGTTTGGGGTTTGATCACCCTCAAATTTCTCCATTGCTCCAACTAAGGAATCAATATCTCCAATGCTTCAAGGAAGTATTATCTCCAAGAAAACTTTAAAAAAATAATTTTGGTCTCACACATAGAAGTGTAATTTTATTTGGATATTGGTAAATAAGTAGGTTTTAAACTGTCCCATAACATTTACAATAAGAAAAGATATAATAGTTCATCCCAAAATAAAAATGACAAAAGATAAATACCCCCTAAGAAGTCACTAGACTTCTATCAAATTTTAGAAAAACTCCTCAACACAAAAGACCACAAAAACATAACACTAAATACCTATCAAAGACTAAACAAAGGAGTTGTAGAAATAGAATAATCTATTAGTGATTTGTACATAGATTCCTTTTCAATCTTTATGGTGTCTTTTCTTGAGTATACCTTATCCATATCTTTCTTAAGGCATCCTCTGGCCATTTACTTAGCCCCTTGTTACTCTCCTCATTATCCCTCTTCCTTGAGTTGGCCTCCTTTCATTTTATCATGTTATTTATACCCTTTTAATTGGCTAGGGTGAGATATCTCTACTCCTCTTCCTTCTTTTATTTTGGCATGTTCTAATTCTAGAGCCTCATCTAAGGTTGGGATAAACATACTAATGGGGTTCTTTTATACACCAACCACACACTTACCCAACCCAGTGGTATGAAGCTTTGACAAATACTCCATGATTCCTCTAGCCTCAACTTTTAGCTCCTTCCATGTGATAATTTTCTAAACTATCATGTCCTTTAGGATAGATATCCTAACCTCCCCTTCCTTCACCTTGAATTTCCTAGATATTGGAGGTTTCATATCCTCCCCATTCCCTTCAACCACCTAGGATTAAACCCCATTCTTCACATCGTTCACCTTTCCTTTGTCAACATCCCTAATAAGGGAGTCCCCTAATTCATTCTAAGGGAGACCATGCTTCACACATATAATTTTATTCCTTCCATGCCTTCATTTAAATTTTAATTATTTAAACTTTAAGTAATTTTTGAAATTCAAATTTCAAGCAATTTTAAATTTTCAAATTCAAAAATTTTGAAATTTTAGTTTTCTAAAGAATGAAGTAACTACTTCATGTTTTTTTAAAAGATTACCAAAATATAGTGCCTTGAATTATTAGTTTAATCATATAAAATGATAAATAGGATGACCTAGGCATGGATAATAGCACCCAACCTATAGGTCCTCTTTCTTACTCACTCAACCCTTCTCAGCTAGACTTTCATTAATTCCCAGTCAGTCGTAACTCCCCAAACTTAGATTTTTGAGACCTAGGTAGCACTCTCAAATGCAGATCCATCACCCCAGTCTCATACTCCTAGTCAAATAGCACCTAATTTGGATAGGAGTGATGGAATTCATGGGTGTCTTATTTTTAATTATGTTATCCAAGTTCACTTTAGCCTTAAATAGTTAGATTTTCTCGATTCCTTATCTTTTCCCCTATTGACCTAATGTAAGCTCATCTAACCCATGATCATCATTTTCCTATAAAAGTCTATTAAATGTCCATTTATAAGTGTTAGCACTCATTCACAAGAAAGAAGCAAGAATACAAGCAAGTGCACTCAAGCACTCTTCCCTATTCTCTACATACAACCATCTAAAACCAATTCAAGCCTATTCAATCACTCATATTAGTCCCTAGTCATCCAAATTACATTCTAGTTTTGCATTATAGTTGCATACATCACAAAATTACACTAAGAACTTCAAATGGGAGAACTAAATTAGCTTGATACCTCTTTAAATTATTAGTATGTAGGTAGTGTGCCCACACATAGGGTGTGAAGTGCATCCAATGTATCCTTTACACACTAACCCCTTCTCTTTTTCGTAAGTTTTCTACTCAATTTTAAGTACTAATAGCTCCTAAGGGTTTTGAATATTGAATCAGACACACAATGAGCTCCACATAGACCTAGGCTTCAATATTTCACTACTAGGGTGTCATAGGCCTACCAAATAAAACCCAAAAAAGTTAGACCACCAGGACAATACTATTGTAAGTGGACAACAATGCTGGGAGTGGACAATAGTGTCAAAAAGTGGACTAAAATGCTAAGTATTAGGGTGTCCTAATTTTGGCACTCTTATCCAATATAGAAATAGAGTTATGTGTCCTATTTATAATAGTCTGCCATCCCTGCAAAACAATTTTTAGATCCTACTTCATCTGTTTCAACCCAGAATAAGCTAAGTTTGATTTCTTTATACTTCTTACTATATTTAAAAAAGGTAAAATGCATATATGTTTACACAAATTAGCAGGCTAATTGAGACATATTTATTTACTAATTTACATTTACACAGACCTTTATTTGCTTAGGAATTAAAAACCTAATTCCTAAAAATAATAAAACATTTGGTGAACCTGACTTACTTTTAATTTACACACAAAAACCCTTGAAAACCTAAGGATAATTATTTATGATTTTTGAAAATTTTCCTAGTTTTTTCTTAATTTAAAAATAAAAAACTACAAATTAATTGAAATATTTTCAATAAATTCACCCAAACCCTAGTTTTCACATACTAGGTCCTATTTGCATGCAAACACTTTCAAACCACTAGAAAAAATATATTGCTAACTTTAGAAATATTTTTAGATTTTTCCTTAATTTTGCAAAATTAAAACTTTAAATTTTATATAAATTTTTCAAATTACTATACTAATTTTGGAAAAAATTATTCAAAACCTCAGATGCATCCAATATATTCTCAGTTATTTTTAGTACTTTTCACATCATTTTTTGAGAATTTAGTTACATATCTAACTCAAAAAAATCAATTTCAAATTCAAAATTTCATAGTATTTTTCAAATAATATTTCTAAAAAATCCCTAGTGGTATATACTAGCTCCCTTTTTTTTGCTTGTTGAGGTATCACCTTACATGTTTGGCAACTCAATATCCTTTTTGTGGAATTTCCAATTCACTATTTTTTGGACTCTACATTTCTTAATTTCAGTACTTTCCATTGCTTCCACATTGCCTATTTAAACATATTACAAAACATTTTAAATTATTTTCCTACTTTACCAATGACTCAATATACCAATTTTGATGAAACTAATAAAAGATAACTTCAAGAAATCTTAACCAAAAATCTAGATATGTAGGATGACATGCTTAGAATTTTACAAAAATAATAAAAAATAACCAATGGGAAATATTCCCAAACCATAGAGCATCCAATCACAAATGAAACTATAGGGGCAACTATGTCTAAACCACCCCCTATAGTAGCCCAACCTTCTTCTATGCCACTAGTTGTAGCTAGTACATCCCTATCTCTAATGTGGCATCCCTTGTGCAAGAGATCTGATCTCTTCAATCCAAGGTGAAACATCTTGAGCAAGGTACCACTATACCTACATAGGCATTAGATTCTTTTACACTTTTGCATACACCATTGGCATGTCACATTGATTCTACACCCTTGACATAAGGATTTCTTAACCCAAACTTACTCTTTATGATGTTAAGGGCTATCCAGAGACACGTTTGAGATATTTTCATGTAGAATGTTTGGATTATGTACCAAATGGCTAGATACTTATCAGACTCTTTCCATAGAGCCTAAATGATTATGTTTTACAATGGTTTTATAGTCTACTAAATCAATCAATCATGGCATTTAATCCTTTACCTGACATGTTCCTAGCACATTTTAGTGTCAACATTGGTGATAAGGTCTCATATGCATAGATTGCATAATAGAAACAAAGGTCAAATGGGCGTCTCACAAATTATGTTCTTAGATATAAGACTATTCTACCTAAGTTAACTAGCCCCATGGCTAATCAAAAGTTATAGAACATCTTCAAATAGAGCTTTTTATGAATACTACATGAATCTATTATGTTTAAAATATTCTCTTCCTTTATCAAATTATGTCATACACTTAAGGGAAGAGAAGCCAAGTTAATCTCAATGGGCAAACTCAAGTACTCCAAACACAAAAAAATAAGTGTAATAGCACAGTCCCATACAAGGTCAAAATCAATGACAATAAGAATCAATATCAACCAACAGTCAATGTGGCTTTAGAGTCCCTTCAACGTGTGGTTTTATCAACACCTCCTCGACATGCATTTACCAATTTACTAATTTCTCCAAATAGAGTTCTACAGTAGTTATTGGAATACAATATCATCACTATCCCACCTATTTGGGAAGTAGATCCAACAAAGCCTCTTCCATAGGGATATGATCAGCATGCATTTTGTGATTTTCATAGGGCACTATTCCACACCATAAAAAAATGCATTAGTTTGTGACATAAGATATAATATTTGATAGATGATAATATACTTGATCTAGGCACTTCAGTTGAGCCTCCAAAACAAATCCAACACAAGATAAAGCTTTGAAAATATTTTTATATCCATTTCCATAGCATTCAAAATAAGAGAAAGAGGACACATCAGGTGTTTATCATACATACCATACACATCTTCCACCAGTTACATACTAAGCACCTTCAGTTAAGGTACATCCTTAGAGCTGTATGATACATGTGTATGAGTCTAGAATTATAGGTAGGACTTTAATATATTTTTTAGATTAGGAGATTATGGAGGATGATATAGATTATAATGCAATTTTTATTAGAGCACATATCCATAATCAACCTATCCATAGTGTACTCATTGATAACGGTTCCAGTCTTAATATTTACACCTTCACACTAATACAACATTTGGGTTATTTAGATTAGGATATCACTTTGATCAATATAGTTATCAATGGGTTTAATGGGCATGTTTAGAGTTTATTAGGTGAAATAGTACTTCTAATATAGGTTGGTCCTACACATATGGCTACACCATTCAATATAGTTCTCAGTGCAAGATTTTTTGACATACTACTTGGTCTACCATGGATTAAAAAAATCAAGTAGTAATTTCTATAGTTCATAGATGCATGAAGTTTAGTCACACTAATTATGTTACTACATTTTATAGAGTTCCTTATGAGTCATCACTCCTCACTTCAAAGCCATCTACCAGCTTCTAGTCACAAGATCTAATTCTTCCACTAGTTTTAGTTTCTCCCCCAGCTTCTATTCTAGTTCCACCTTAGGTTTAACCATAGTTACAACATCCATCACTAGAATAGAGGGTTCATACACCCCTATATCTTTAAGATTATAGATGGCTTCTAGTGACAATATTCACACCTAGAGAAACTACACTAAGATCTCATATAGCTACATAGAGAGAACCTATTCATAGATCTTCTTCTCTTACTTTTGGATGGGTCCCTAAGATCCCTATAGTTTCATACACTTCTTAGAGTCATAGGGGGCCCCCACATTCAATTTCCACTTTAGAGATTTCTAAGCAGTTACAACATACACATTTTAGCTTCACAATCTTAGTCATACACTTGTACCTCATGATCATGCATGATTTAGTTATTCGACGCAAGACACTAGGATAGGGAGTCTCACCTGGGACTCATTGTCCTTTTTGTACATAGTTCAAATATTATCAATATATATATACAAAAACATTCAACAAATTTCAAAAATGCCAAAATAATTTTGATTATATGCATCATCCATGCTTTACATCACTACTATCATGCTAGGAATTATATTTGTTATTTCATGCTGTTGTATATCAATTTTATACATTACCATGCTTCACTTGATCTTCTTTGAGTGTGTGCAGTAACAACTGGCTACTTAATTGCTTCATTCTACCCATAGAGGGGGCATTCTCACTTCTACATTCAAGACATACATTTTTATACATACCCACTAGGGGCATATCTACGTGACTACACCATCCAAGTTATGTCATTCCTACACCACATACTCTAAGTTGTCATGTTGATGTATATTACTTTATAGATTACATAGGATACTATATCGACATCTCACTAGAATTTAGCACTTGTGTATTTCTTAGCATATACCTAGTCTTGTACTACACATGTTTGGCATACTTTCACTTTTTTTTTGATAGGTTAGATGTGATTGTCTCTTTTTATATATTACATGATTTCTCTACTTTCTTAGCATAGCTTTTGTGATTGCATTTTCTAGTTCCTATTTGACTCATGCTTGTGTCTTAGGACATGTGCCAATGCCTCTTACTTATTTTTCATATGTGTGTCTTAGGACATTTTACAATGTCCTTTGTTTTTACTACTCTATGTACATGTGGCCTATGTGACAATTTTGATTATTTCACTTATATGTCTATGAGGCATTTGAACATGCCTTCCATGCATGTTTCCATTTTGAGTGACATGTTCCCATGTCCCATGTTTACATGGCCCCTTGACCCATCTAGTATGATTCTTACTTCTTACTTCTTGCTTGTTTGTTTATTATTTTTCAAATGTGTGAAATTCCATGATCTATATCATGAATTTTATTTGTTTTCTTATATGGCATGATGGACATCATGTTCTATCCCTCCAACTACAACTAACAATTAACATTTCCAATTCCAATTTAGTACATTGTACATGTTTTCACATTGTTATATCTATTTAGGAATACCCTTTTTGATATAATAATATTTAATTGCAAACATTTCTATATCTTAAAACATATTGTCAAACATCAAATGCTACATCATATATCTTTTTACAATTAACACACTTATAAGACTTTTTTCTTCTGAGGGTAGTGATTACAGGTTTATCATTCCTACCCTCAGAAGAGGGGGCATCAAACAAAGGATTTTTCATAGAGATAAAACCTCCTAGAAATAAAAATAGCAGCATTTAGAACAATCAACATAGAATCTAGAGGTCAAATTGGTCAAATTAGAGTAAAAAATAGGAACAATCTCATATCAACAGTCAATTTTCACACTAGAAAATAGTGCCAAAAATGGGTAGTAGCACCAAAAATGGATATTAGCACCATAAATGGACATTGGCACCAAAATAGGAGGTATCCACAGTTTGGCACTCCTATCCAAGTAGAAAAATAGTCTAGTTCTATATAAATAGGCAAAAATTTCAATTTAGGGACAATTTTTACACTTCCAAATCCTTTAGATTCAATAATTTCAGCATAATTTTCTTAGATACAAGGTGTTATTATGCACGACATGATGATTTTCACTTTTATTTAAGATTGGGTGGTTGGCATAACTTCTAGATTAGAATCCATGTCCCTTACATTAGTAATTAGGGGCAATGTGTGTGGCACATTGATCTTCTTTTGTTTCTAAATTTAGTTTATTCTAGGCATTCTTAGTAGTTACATGCCTTACTCCATGTACAAGTGGTTGGCATCACATTAAAGTTAAACTTTCATATAATTTTAGCTTTCTAAGAACCTAATTTCCTAAGTTGGATTCCATATAAGCCTAATGCATCAGTTTTGGAGTGGCTTTCATACAAGCCTAATCTCCATCTTTCAAAATGGCCAAGAGTGGCCTACTTTTTAGCACACATTCAACTATCCATGCCACAATGTCATATTTATAGCACATTCATGGGATATATGAGCCATCTCATATGACATATATTCTATACTGATATTACTTCATGGGGTAATGATGGAGCCAAAGGGCTAGCCTTTATATTCTTGAGCCACCTATTCGGAAGGATTAGACACACAGTCTAGACATCGATTAACATATGCATGATTTATTAACTTCACTTAGTTGGAAATGATGGAGCCAAAAGGCTAGCCTTTACATTATTGAGCCATATTCAAGGGATTTGAGCATTCAGCTCTATTTTCAAGATTGCTCTTGATTGAACACATACTCAGCATAATCCAACATCATAATAGGTTTTGTATTGGTTCACATACCTGATGAGGTGTATTTGTTCCTCTCTCTTCCTTTCCTTAGCTTTTATATGTTCTTATTTTAGATATAGTGTATCTAATAAGAACTAATATACTTCATGTTTTTATTTGTATATTCACACATCACAACATGCTTTCTCTATGCACATCTAGCATCACATAGCTTCATGAGCTTTTCCCTTATAGGTAAGTTCAAGTATGCTTTCTATTTTTCCTTTATCCTAGAATTTTGCTTTACTGCATCACTAGAATAAATGAGGGGAAAATATAATCATATAAAATGCAAAAATGGATGACTTAGGCATGGCTAATATCACCTAACCTATAGGTTCTCTTTCTTACTCACTCAACCCTTCTCAGCTATACTTTCACTAATTCCTAGTCACCTATAGCTTCTTGGACTTAGTTTTCTAAGACCCAAGTAACACTATCAGACCTAGATCCATCTCCCTAGGTCTCATCCTCCTATTACAATAGCACCCAACTTGGATAGAAGCACCAGAATTAAGGGGTGCCCTATTTTTGGTGTTATAGTCCAGATTCACTTTAGCCTCAAATGGTCAGATTTTCTTGATTCCTTATCTTTTCCCTGTCAACCTAATGTAAGCTTGTCTAACCCATTATCATCAGTTTTCCTATAAAAAGACATTCAATGTCCATTTAGAAGGGTTAGTATAAATTCATAGAAAAGAAGTAAGAACACAAGTATGTACACTCAAGCACTCTTCCCTATTCTCTACATACAACCTTATAAAACTAATTCAATCCTATTTAAGCACTCATACCAATCCCTAATCATCCAAAGTACATTCTATTTTTGCATTATAGTTGCATACATCACAAAATTTCACTAAGCACTTCAAATGGGGGAACTACATTAGCTTGATCCCCCTTTGAAGTATTGGTATGTAGGCAATATGCCCACACATGGGTTGTGAATTACATCTAGCATATCTTTTACACATAAATCCCTTCTTTCTTTCCCAAGTTTTCTACTCAAGTTTAAGTACTCGGAGCTCCTAAGGGTTTTGAAGATTGAATCAGACACACAATGAGTTATGTATAGACCTAGGCTTTGATATTTCACTATCAGGATGTCACAGGCCTACCAAACAAAACCTAGAAAAGGTAGACCATCAAGACATCAACACCAAAAGTGGACAACAGTGTCAGGAGTAGACAACAATGCTAAAAAATGGATTATAACACCAAGTAGTAAGGTGTCCTAAGTTTGGTGCTCCTATCCAATCTAGAAATAGAGTTATGGGTCTTGTTTATAACAGTCTGCCATCCTTACATAAAAAATTTTAGATCTTGCTTCATCTATTTCAGCCCAAAATAAGCTAAGTTTGATTTCTTTACACTTCTTACTACTTTTATAAAAGTTAAAATACATACCTATTTACATAAATCAATAAGTGAATTGAGACACATTTATTTATTTATTTACATTTACTCAAACCTTTATTTGCTTAAGAATTAAACACCCAATTCCCAAAAAGAATAAAATAATTAGAATATTATCTCAAATACAAATTGTGTCTTACACACTAATGTATATATTTTATTTAATCTAATAATTTCATTTTTAGATTAGGGGTAGGAGGAAATTATAGACACTTAAATTTGATCAAAAATACTTGATCATGTCAGTTTTAGACCTTTTTTACTTGATTTAACTTGTGTACTTAATTCAGACCTAATTTGACACCTTGGCCCATTCTAAGCACATATGAAGACATTTTCTTTTCTAATATATAACCCATCACCCAAAAAAATGTTACATCTACTAATTATACCCATAAGCATTTATTTGGATGGAATCAACCCCAAAAAGTGACATGATTCCTTAAGGGTCAAAACCATCTAGTTTGGGTTAGGAGTGGCTAATGGTCTTGATCCCTATGTGACTTTTCTAAACCTTGTCTTATAATGATCATATTCTAAAATTAAAACCCTCTATTACTTCATCTTCCATGTTTTTAACTTCCAAATGTGTTATTTTTCCTTTTGGATTACTATAAAATAACATTTAATTCACTTATTATTCTAATTGGAAATTTTAGTATAGAGGCCCATTTACACTTTTGAATATTAATCAATGATTACCTGTTCTTCCATATTCCAATTATAAACATTATAAGATGTCTTCAACTAGGTCAAATTTTTATTTTACTCAACCCAAATAAAATTATAAACAAGTATTCGAACTATCTCTATACGCCTCCATATAGTCAAAGGAATAATATTACATAAAGCATTCTACGTGGGAGAACTACGTATGCTTAAATCCCATCTTCAGATTATTAGATATGTATGAAGCATTCAATCATTATTGGTTTCATTGGGGTCATCTCAACTTAATGATACTCCACCTTTTGTTATTTTTTATGGCTTCAATCATTACAAAACCCTATTAAGGTTTCCACCTTGGAGAAATTATTTGCAAGTCTTTCACACACTCCCAAAGGTCAAATATGTAGATACATACTAATTCAATATTTCACACATGATTGTGCCTTGATTTTTATAAATTATGAGAAGGTTAAAAATCAGCCGGTTCAAGTTATAAGTGGTAATCAATCTTGACCCCAATTGGATGGGCTTGACCTTCTTTATCCTTCAATTTCAATTTTTGGGTTTTTGCATAGTCTTTTTTTATTTTCCTATTGTAATATTGTATTGGTCAATAAAGTCAATTTTTAGATAGAAACAACTATGTATTTATTTCAAATTCATTGTTATTTTTGTTTCAATTATATGTACTTTGTTGAATTAAGTTAATTTCTTTCAATTTACTTGTTGAAAATACATTTTTAGCATTATATTATATTCTAATCATTTTATTATAATTAAGGTTAATTAACACATTAATTCAATTTTCATTAAAACAAATTCTAAACTTAGGATTTACTAATTTTGGAATTAGTGTTTACTAATTTTAAAATAATATTTATTCATTTCAAAGTTAGGTTTTTATAAAATTTAAATGAGCATTTATTACTTTTAAAATTAGGTTTTTATAACTTTGAAATTAAGGTTTTTATTTTAGATAATATAATTTCATAAATTCTAAGTCATGTTTTAATAATTATCAAGAGTTTAATAATTGTGAATTTAGTGTTTTTCAACTAAAAAATAAAGTTCTATAAAAATTTAATTATGGTTTGAAAAAAATCTAAATTATTTTTGATTGGTTTTGAAACTAGGGTTATTTTATTTTTAAATTATCATCTATTAATTCTAAATTAATATTTAGTAAATTTTAATGGTATTTTTATATTCTAAATTATGTTTTACTAGTTTTAAAATAACAATTACTAATTTTGAAATTAGAGTTTATTTTTTTTCAAATGGTTTTGTGAATTTTAAAGTATAATTTTTTGAATTCTTAATTAGGTTTCAATCATTTGAATTTATAATTTATTAATTTTGAAATATAGTTTAATTAATTATAAATAAAGTTAAATAAATTAATTTTTAAAGATATCTAGGGAAAGAGCCCTAGCCTTTTAAAATCATATCTCAAAGCACATGATTTGGTAGGTAAGTTTTAACAATCCAAAAATATGAATAAGATCATATTAACATGCTACAAAAACCCATAAAATCCATCAAAACATCTATTAAAATAGACAATCACCCTCATCCATTGGGTGGACATCCATAAAAAATACATCCATGAACCATTTATTTTTAGAAAGAGAATTAAATCCCAAGAAAAAAATTTGAAAGTAAATCTATATCAATCGATCCACATAAACATCAAGATCATATTTCAATACTCAAATAAAACAAGGATTTTTACATCCATTTAACAACCCAATAGATATAAACTAAAAAAATTCATATTACTTATGCAAATTTTAGTTCATAGTTTAAAAAAATATTAAGTTTATAATCAAGGACAAGCAAAAATTACATATGCATTTTATTTCTCTATCCATATAATTCTTTTTTTTTTTAAATATAAGGAAACTATCTCATTAAATATATCACAATATCTTTGGTCGGGCTTATTTCCTTCCTATCAAATTCTAAGTCATCCATGTTAGGAGGAGGAATGGTAATTAAGCATGTGGAGATAATAAATTTTACATAGGACTGAAGGTTATTCACCCATTTAAATACATTCACCATCCCTTGTCTACCCCTCTTATGGTTAGTCATGTTATTTTCATCATATACTACTACATTATGATTTGGTTGATAGGTGGTTCTAGTTATCCTAACCATGGTTATGAAATCCATGTCATGTATGACAAAATTAATTCTAACAACCATAATTATATCTCATATTAGTCATAATATTTTTATGGGTTTTTAAGTATTTTTAACATCTTCATTATCCAAATTTATACCAATATTTATACAATCAACTAGCCAAGATGTCATCTTACTAAATCAAACTATATAATGTCAGATAAAATTCATCAATTAAATTATCCACATTTGGACCAGTTTATTTTAATTTATCTCTGATTTAATTGTTTTGGGAGTATTAGTGTCTTATTCCTAATTTAGTTAAGGGTGTGAGTTGACTAAATCAATAAATAATATTACAATAATTTAACCAGTGATTTGTATAATTTATTTGTATTTTTAACCGTTTTATAAATAGCAATAAATATGGAGAAAATAGGACTTAGCTTAAAACAAATTGCAATGGCTATTGTAGGATCTAATATTGGGTGTACAGTACTATAATGGTGTCACAAATTAGGATTTGGCTTTCATTTTGTGAACGGATAGGACCACTGAAATAGGACACCCAAAATTTTGGCATTATTATCCTCTTCTATTGCTATTGTCTAAACTACTTGTAGAGACCTAAGTTTTCTGGGTTTTGTTTACTATCCTTGTGTGAGCCTACCCATGAAATCTTAGTTAGTGAAAGTTTATGAAACTTATTATATATATAATTTAATATTCAAACCCTAAACTTCATTATGCTTTGATAAAAATTACCAAAAAATTAGGGGTTAGTGTGTGTAAGATGCACTGAATGTGTATCCACACCCCTTATGGAGGCATGTTACCTACATACCAACACTTTGAAGAGGGATCAATCCATATGTAGTTATCCCACTTAATGTTCTTTTTGTAATAGTGTAATGCAGATGTAAAAATGTTAAACTCGGTGTGCTTGAGGTGGCTAGGGACTAGTGCGAGCATTTGGATATGCTTATAGCTATATTAGATGGTTGTATGCAGAGAATAGGGAAATTTGCCTTAGTGGTTTTGTTTATATTATTATTTGCTTTATAATATTCTATAACATCCTTATAAATGAACTTTGACTGGGCTTTTATAGAGATATATTGGTCATGGGTCGAATGTATTTATGCAAGGCCAACAAGATGAAGGATATGAATATGAAGGAAATAACTGTTAGAGCCCAAAATTTAATTGGATAAGAACACTAAAATAAGACACCCTAGGTTCTAGTTCTATAGTCCAAGTTGGATGCTTATATCATATAGGTGTAGGACCTAGATGGATAGGATTGGCCTAGGAGCTGCTACTTTGCTAAGGTGGAATGATCGTTTGGAGAGCTCAAGATGACTAGGAATAAGCAAAAAGGTGTCTATAAGGGTCATGAGAGCATGCAAGAGGGACCTATGGGTTGGGTGTCACAATCCACACTCAAGCTACCAATTTTGACATTTTATATGACTAAATTTACCCCCCTTTATTCTAGTGATGCAGTGAAGTGAAATACTAAGATAAAGGAAAAGTAGAAAGTGTAACTTGAACTTACCTACAAGGGTAAATCTCATAAAGTTGTGTGATGTTAGGTGTGCATAAAGAGATTATATTATGAAGTTTAAATCTATAAACAAAAATTAGGATTAGATTAGTTCTTATTAGACATGCTATGTCTAAAGTAAAAACATATAAAATTATGGTAAAAGAGAGAGGAAGAGAAAGGAATGAATACACCTTACCAAGTAGATGAATCAATAAAAAACCTATTGTGATGTTGAGTTATGTTAGGTATGTGTTGAATGATGTTATACCAAAAGTAATATTGTGAACGGAGTTGAGTGCTCAATTCCCCAAGAGTTTCTCAAGAATACAAAGGTTGGCCCTTTAAATCTATCATCACCCATTAAGTGAAGCTATGTGATCATGCATGTGTTAATAAATTTTTGGACTATGTGTCCAATCCCTTTGAGTAGGTGTCTCAAGAATACAAAGGATAGCTAGCCATTTTTCTCTATCATTTCCCCATGAATTGAAGCTATGAACTGATACTAGTATGAATGTGTGTTGTATGAGATGGCTCTTGAATCCCATGAATGCTCTATAATCTAACAATGTGATATGGATAACTAAATGTGTATTGGAAACTAGGCCACTCTTGGCCACTTGAAAAAAGGTGGAGATTAGACTTGTATGAAATCCACTCCAAAATTGAGCAATAAGCTTATGTGGAATCCACTTGAGAATGAAACCAACCACCTGAAAATGGAATAAGGCATGCAACTACTAAGAATGCCTAGGTAATGCCATAAACTATAAAGAAGAGAAAGTAAATGTGCCACAGACTTTGTCCCCAATCATTGGTGCCTATAATATGGATTCTAATCTAGAATTTATACCAACAACCTAATTTCAAATTGGAAGTGAGAGCCATCATGTCGTGCATGATGCCCCCTATATCTATATTTTCTAAGAAAAAATGTACTAAAACTATTGATTTTAAACTGAACTATTGCTAATAAAACTATAACTATACTTACTTTTCTATTTGTTTCTATAAAATATGGTTTTGTTGTTGTTTAGATAGGAACATCAAAATAAGACACTCTACTCTCTAACATTGTAGTTTAAAGTTGGCACTCTTGTCTTGTGGTGATTCTAAAGATTGTTCTATAATTGTCACTATCTATTTCATCTATCATGCCTAGTTTGAAGTCTAAATATTGTTTCAAGTGTTCTAAAAACTAATTTTTGACCAGTTAGAGGCTTTGATCTTTTGTGATAAAACCCTTATTTATTGACCCCTCTTCTGAGGGTAGGAATGAAGACCCTACAATGACTATCCTTAAAAGAAAGAGCCCTACAAGTGTGTTATGTTATGAAAATACATGATATAGCAACAATAATTGACAAGATATCTAAAGATATAGCATGGTTTATATGAGAGATTGTTAGATTGCCTAAATAGATATAACAATATAATAACATGTATAATATAGTCAATTAAAACTATAATTTTGGTTAGTTTTCAAGGAGGGATGGAGCATGATGTCCATCATGGCATCTAAAAAAGTAAGAGAATACATTATATAGATCATGGTATTATAAATAAATGAGAAACAAACAAGCAATAAGCACACAAGGCAAGAAGCAATAAACATACAAGAGTGGCCAAAGGGCCAAGAAAACAAGGGACATGGGCACATGTCACTCAAACTAGGAATCAATCATAAAAGGTATGTTTAAATGCCACATACACATAAAATTAAAACAAGCAAGGTTAGCATAGGGGCCACAAGCACATAAGAGAGTACAAGAAAAGGACATTGGCAAATGTCCTAAGGCACACACAAGAGATCAAAAAAGAATTGAGAAATGAAATCACATCTAGATATGCAAAGAAAGAAAGTAAGGCATGTAAATGATAGAAATATAATCACATCTAACTAATCAAAATAAGAAGTGAAAGTATGCAAGACATGTAGTACAAGACTAGGTATATGCTAAGAAATACACAAGTGTTATATACTAGTGAGTGTTGATAGAGTAATTTGTGTAAGCTAGTAAATAATGTATATCATCATGATAACTAGAGTGTGTGGTGTAGGAATGACATAACCTATATGTTATAGTCATGTAAAATATGCCCCCAATGGGTAGATATAGTGATGTATGTCTCAAATGTATGAAGTAGGATGCCCCCTTAATGGGTAGAGTGAAGCAATCAAGGATCTAGAAGTCACTACACACACTCAAATAAGATCAAGTGAATTTATTAGCACATCTATCATAAATACCACATAATTAATCTATATGTCATCAAAATGACACTAAATATCCATCATAAGTACCACATAATCAAAGATGCTTCACTCTACCCATTAAGGAGGCATCAATTCATCCAAATGACACCAAATATATATCATAAATACCACATAATTAATTAATATGTCATCCAAATGACACTAAATATCCATCATAAGTACCACATAACTAGTCCTAGGGATCTTAAATTTAACACACCCTTCTTTTGAAGGAAGGTGATGTTTCAACAAGGCCCAAAATCTATATCCATAAGTCTCAAAAATTTACCATCAAGGTTCGTACCTTATGGATTAGATGGATCACACAATCAAAAAATAATAAGAGATCCCCAAAACTCTCTAACTTTACCAAGCAAATCAGTCACATTCACCTTCACTTGGCCCTCTAGTCTTGACTCACACCCTCAGTGCTCCCAAGGCTATCATACCTTAAGTATCATATGAGGTCTCATCTAAACAAGCTATCATCATATACTAGACATTTATCCTTTTATTCCAACCTCAAATTTTATTATTAGTACCCCAATTAGCTTTCCCAAATAAGTGAAGGCTTGATTAGTGTTGATTATCTTACATAGTGTGGCCTTGGGAAGTGTAGACTTAGTTAAATCTCAAGGTGAATGTTACTATCATGGAAATTATAGCTTTCTACAATCATTAATTTCGTATAAAATTCATAAATTCTAGCAACTCAATATCATAAAACATAGTAATTATTCACTTTTAGTTCATATGATAGTTGCAATCAGCTAACCATAATAACATTTCAACCAAAAAAACCTTCTTAGATATGCATGTATTTTAAACAACATTATCCATGGTTATTTTGGTCACCAAGATGGCTCATCATTAAGGGAAGGAGGATGCCATGACCTACTATTTGATTCTTTTATTTAAAAATTATTATATGTATTATCATATTTTTTAGTATTGATCATCTGATGTTTACATATAGATGTTGACTAATTTGATCTTGTAGCAACATACTGTTATTTTGTAGTAATATATTGTTATCTTTAAGTAACATATTATTATCCTACAATAATATATTTTTATCTTTTAACAACATACTATTATCTTATAGTGACATACTGATATCTTAAAATGATATATTGTTATCCTATATCAATGTACTTTTATCATGTAGCAACATACTTTGATCTTGCAATAATATACTTTGATATTGCATATTAATTATGCTATCAATATAGTTTTATATTGTGATGATTATATAGTTTAGAATTACATGTATATGTTTTTTTATTTATGTAGAGCAGATATTGTTGGTGCCATGTTTTGATGGCTATAGGGCTCATAGTTACATGAGCTAGGCTTGTAATGGATTTCGGTAGTTGGGGTAATAATAGTGGAGGTAGTGACTAGCTAGATAACACCAAAAATTGATAATAGATATAAAAATAATGAGCCATCTAGTCCTTGAGTAGTTGTAGCATGCCTTATGTCTCTCTTTTTATCTTATTTTATTCATTTAATCATGATTGATATTTTTGTCTTTTTATCTCACTTTTTATGGTTGTGTACACTTTTGTATGTTGCCGTAGTGATAATCTATGTTTTTGTCTCTATTGCCATATTTTTATGTTGGCTGTTATAGGGCTCTAATATTTTAAATATTATTTCAGTCATGTTAACTTGTTTCCCACCATGGACCATATTATAATTAAAATTATTTAATTTAAGTCTTCTTTTCTTGGTTTTATTGCCAAGAGGCCTCGGGAAGGTTAATGTCATGCATTATAATAGAATTGGACTCCATGATGGCCTTGATTTAATAATTCTATGTGCAAGAAGTAACTCATGCTTAATGTTATTTATTAAATAAAATTTTGTTAGGCCATGATGACCATAAAAGGGGTTGTGGACTTTGGTCATGAATTATAGATTAAAAAATAAAAATAAAACATATCTATTTATACATAAATAAATAAAAACAAAGAAAGTAAAACTAAATAAATAATTTATTGCTTAAAAGCAAATGATGGAATTAAGGGTTGACCCTTCACCCAAAAAGAGGGTAATTGATTATTTTTACTCTGCATGGTAGCCATGAAGAGTAATGGAGGATAGAAATTCATTGTAGTAGGCTTTAATGGCTTGAGAAAATTCATGTCTAGATAGAGAAAAAGGAAAGAGAGCAAGCCATAAAAAAAGGATGGAGTTTCATTTTTGTGAAGGGTAACCAAGGAAATTTTCATTTTTCTTCTTAGGGTAGATCTATGCCAAGTAAGTGATGTTTTTTTTTAATTTCTTATTGGAGTTTGTTTCATGGTTGCATAGGGTTAGATTAACTCTACATATCTGGTTGTGGGTTAAAAAAAATTACTTGGTATATAGGGTTTAAAAATTGGATTTATTATTGAAATGTCTTGGATGATAAAGTATTAAAAACCCTAGCCACTCATTTTATCTATGGCTAGAAATGTTGCCTTAAAAATAGTATGTTGGGTGTTTTTTCTATTGTGTTATAATTATCTAATGGATAGATCTAGGTGTTTATTTTTTGATGTATTTATTTTATAGCTGATGAGTTTTTATTATTCAATTTTTATTTCACCCTCTTGGTCTTTATGGGATGTTTTTGAAAATATGACATGATATCTAAGTGGCATGTTTTTATTTTGGCTTATTTTGCCTAGATTTTGGGTGCATTTTGAAGTAATGATGTAAAGGTATTGTTGACCTTATTTTACCTCTTGCATCTTTCTTGATGGGGTTAAAATATGATTGAACCCATTACTTTGCTCTTGAAAAATATACAAATCTGGGTGTTCTATTTTATGATTGGTGCTTGATAGATTTGATAGGCTCATTTTGTAAGAGCATTTTGTGAAGTTTTTGTTTTAGTGTTGTTGGCTCTTTTGGAACATAATGTTGAGGATATTATGTTTGATGATATTTTTTAATGGTTAAAAATTGCTCAATGATGGCAAAAAAAAATTCATCTTGCTCACACCTTTGCCCAAATCTTGAATGCGTAACTCTGTCATCTAGTTGATGGTTGGGGTGGTGAGGGCCATTGATTAGAGGGCTCATAGGATAGGTTTGGTGGTGTGTGGATCATTTGGTGGCTGATTTTTCATTCTAGAGTTACATGATGTGTTTGAATTTGTTATTAACTTGTTTCAAAGATTAAAACTTGATGCAACATGTTTAAAATTTACTCTTCCTATGTATTATAGTTGTAGTAACTTCTTGTAATGTAAAAGAGTATGTTGTATTTTTTTATAAAAACTTGAATTTGATGGATTTGATCATAAATGGATTTTTGGGTTTTGTTCTCCTCGGTTTAACCTTTGAAACACATATTGAAAGTACTTTTTTATTTAGTATTAAGGGAAAAAATCAAGTTCCAATATGATCATATTCTATTGTTAAAAACAAAGATATCCTACAACAGTTTAATGCTCTTCATGTAGCATGTTTTTTTTAGAGTTATCATTTTTACTTGTTGATCTTGTAACATCTACTTGGAATGAAAATTTTTATTAAATCAGATTCTAACTTGTGTTTGGCATTGAGTGTAAAGATTAAACATGGTACAATGATCCTTAAAATTATGAGATCTTGGTATAAAGATCCATATATGATAGTATCATTGCATATCTGTTATATGTATAAATTTTAATGAGAAAGGACATCCTTGGAAGCTTATACATTTTTATAGAATGATTTGGATATACTTTGTCTTGACTAATCCAATTATGGTTAAGACTTAATTTTGTTTGTGTAATGATTCTTTGGCATTAAGAGTCTTGACTTTCAAATGCAATGTTGTATGTTTTGATTATTTGAATATTAGAATTGGTGTATGAATGGAATCATACATGCATAAATTTGGTTTTGGATTGTGGGTGTATTATATAAATCCTAACCATGCATAGTTAATTGTATTCTTAATTATGCTTACACTCTAAACAAAGTGACACTCAAAAGAAAAGAAAAAAAATTAGGTCATTTTAGTCCATAGTGAGCCTATTAAAGATTGTAGAAATCCTATCAGATTCTATAACAATCCTATCAAGTTCCATACCTCACCTATAAAAATCTTTATATTACTTGTGGAAGTATGTATCTCACTTGTGAAAGTTTGTAGTTCACCTATGGAAGTTTGTAGCTTGTCTTTGGAAGTTTGAAACTTAACAAAAATGCTAGATCTTCTTTAAGAGCTACTATAGAAAACTCTAAAACTAATCCAACATTATTCTTGAATGGTTACTCTTCATACTCAAAATATTTTCTAGCTTAGTATGGACTACATATGTACATATTGACATCTTTTTCCCAATAATCATTAGAAATAACTAGCAAAGTGATAACAATGAATTATAAATAAATAACCATGATATATACTTTTTATTTTATTCTAAATAAACCATAAGTTCAAAAATTACACTTAGATCCACTTATTATGCAAGGAGGAAGAATACCATATGTTATAGATAATATAATGGGCCATTTTTGGGGCTCATCATTTCCCCCATGCCTAAGTTGATGCATCTCCTTATGTATCCCACTATTCATGTATCTTTTTAATTTAATATATGTATGAGTTGGATTTTTTCCATTCTAAAATTCAAATATTACTTTAAATAAGCAAAGAAGAGTTTGATATTTTTCAATATAAGAAAGAAATATTAAATTTATTGGCATATTATCACAAATAAATTTCTCTTTAATATATCCATTTCTACATTCCAAACTTTCAAAGATATATTCTTGTGTTGGAGACTCTCCCTTAAGTTTTTATATATAGGTTCTTGTGTGGATATTTTTCTACTACTCCAGAGATATATGTTTTTCTTTTTGTTTCATCTTTGTTGTTTCTTTTTGAAGGTAGGAGTAGGTTTTTATGTAGATAACCTCCTATTGTGAATTTTGGTATGCAAATCAACATAAGAATGACTTGTGATTTTCCATTGAGAAATTAAAACATGGAGTAAATCTAGTAAAAATAATGCTTTAAAAAAAAATTGTTTATTTGATTTTTCACAATATTAAACATTGAGAAAATTTTTGATCATCTTAAGCCAAAAGATGTTTACTTTCAAAATAGTCCAAATTTTTTTCAATCTTAGGCATGATATGAAAAGTGGATTTTCGAGTAATAAAAAAAATTAAATGTAAATTTAAATAGTAAATAGTAAAGTAAGATACCTTGGCATAAATTCAGTCTTCTTTGTCTCTTCTATGGTAGACAAAGTGAAAAATGTTGGAAAAAGTGTTAATAAAATTACAATCTTATTGTGTTCAGAAACAAGAATACAAAAGTAATCAATCATGTACTTTATCTTTAGATTGGAAAAATTATATCAACTATTCCATTTGACACATTGTATTTTTATTTTATTTTTTCCCTTGACTAGCTAGTAAACTAGTTTTCTAATCAAGGCTCTTATTTTGGTACTTAGTTTTCCAACAAGCTGGTTTTCAAACTAAGACCACAAACAATACTCAAGGATTTTCATTATTAATTTTTTATTATTTATTTTCTAAAAACTAGTGACATGGAAAAAGTTATCCATAGACTATATACAACCTCATACTGATTTCAATTATATCATGGAATTTCCTTTATGTAGAGTGAAATTGTTTGACATTTTTTATCATTGGTCCATGTAGTGATGACCAATAACTAGTGATACATTCTTGTTGATTTTGTTTCTTTCTTATTTAAAAGGTGACTCAGGATAAGATGCCAACTACTTGATGAATCCATGGACATAAATTTATCCATTACAATTTATAGAATGACTCTATATTATTAGATTATCTTGTAAAAACCCATAACAAATAAAATTTTTCCATACTAGTATAATATCAAAAATATTAAAGAATTGTAAATGCCAAAAATAGTAATATTAAGAGGAACATTTGAATATATATGGAGGAATTTACTTCAGCCTACTTAAGAATGAATTATGTTTCAAGGATTAACATTATTTATAATGAAATTTTGTTTTGGAAAATAAGAACTCCTTTAGATAAGTTCTCTTATTAGGAAAGTGGATATGGTTTCAATTAATTCCTAAATATGGATGAAAGGGGATGGAATAAAATGTCATAATTTTTTATTTTTTTTAAGAGTTAAG
This sequence comes from Torreya grandis, assembly GCA_037957365.1. NCBI lineage: Eukaryota > Viridiplantae > Streptophyta > Pinopsida > Cupressales > Taxaceae > Torreya > Torreya grandis. The sequence goes on along the minus strand of JARHVA010004231.1, from coordinate 62,293 downwards.
TATAAAACACTAATTATGATATACATAGGAAGAAATACTAGATCTAAAAACATTCTTAACTAATAATAGTGAAAAATATTATAAAAATATAATAGATATTAGATGGTAATTCATGGTTATTGGTGGGGAAATGCTAGAAAGAAAATTAAAATAAAGAGAAGGAAAACATACTTGAAATATGTAGTGGAAATTATCTTGCTGAGATTCAAATAAAATCTTCAATATACACTGTACAACCATAAAGTCCCTGAATTTGTCTTCAAGAACTTGTCGTCTCCAAAATAAATAATTGTTAATACATGATCTTTTGTCACATATAAAATTAAGAAATCAACATAAATCTTTAACATTTTCTTCTGTTATTGGAAAATAAATAAGTGGGGGTCTAGGGGTAGTGGCCCCGATGGGGTCAAGGGTTAGTGGCCCTTATATGCTTCTTATCATGATACAGGGTGGGGTTGAGGGGAATCACCCCTCAATGTCAAGATCAGATTGCCCTTTTTCTATTCATAAAACCCTTTAATGCTAAAGAAAAATATGAAATTTTATGTCATTTTATAACTCCTTGGAAATAATTAATTTTCCCTATCAGCATACTCAAAATAAGGGATTAATTGCATGGTTAAAATAGTGCATTCAACATAATATATAATTTTTCATGCTTATCAACAACTAACTTGCATAATCTTATCTTTTTGGATTATATCATCATTTTTTTAATTTAGAACAAATAAAAAATAACAAAACTGATGCAATAGACAATAAATATATAACAGTGAATTAAAAAATATAGAATGCATTTTCAAACCATGCAAAATCTTAAATCCACCATATGTGTACTATGTATGTAGGCATAAGATGTGATATATGAGGACACTTATTAAAATATATAGAGACCTATTTAATAGATATTTTCACCTATTTTTTAGCAAAAAAATATCATGTAATTCTTTCTAAATCAATCCATGTAAAAAAATACATGATTTGTTATAGGGAGTTCCTAGAAAGATGAAGTTATGTATTTAAATATTTCATCACCACATATACTCAATCCCAACTAATATTCAAAGGTATATCACCCCTCAAACATTCATGATAGATAGAGGATCATCTATTCAATATTCCTTTTTATGAACAATAGCTACAAAAACTCATGAAACTAGGCATTTTTCTCAATTTTTGCATTATTTTTGTTTTGAACCTACATCAACATCTAAATCCTTCTTCATGATGTTATCATATATTATTTTATACACAAAATTTTTAGTATTTATGTGGATTTTTTTTTTAGAATTTTAATCTAAATTCCTAATTGTAAAAAAATAAATTCTAATCTACATTACATAAAAATAAATTTTAATCAATGTTGTAAGAAAATAAATTATAAAGAAATAATCAACTAAGTATCCCAATTCACAAAATTTGAAAAGAGACATTCCCCCTAATTAGTATTTCTCTTAACAAATTATGAATATCTTAATAACACCATGTTCCCTAGCAATAGTGCCAAAAATGATGAGGGTCATCAATCCCCTTCATTTAATAATGACAATATAGTGTTGGTGTCTGAAGTCAATATACAATAGGATAAAAATATATTTGGACAATGGTCCCTTCTACCACACTCCACACTTGAAAAAATAAAAAAACACTCTTGCATAAATTAAATCACACTTGTAAAAAGTAAATTGTTGAATTGAAAGGAAATGATAAACAAATAAAACACCTACAAGTTCACAATAAACTATAAAAATGAATGGTTATAGATAAAAAGAAATAAAATAATTGTCTACAACAAAATTATAATTATAGAACAAAAAAATAAATAAAAACACATTGATCCATCCTCCTTGGAATGAGTGGCCAGCTCATTCCTTGGAAGGGGATTTTATTCAAAACACAAGCTTTTATGTCACAAATTTCATAATATATTATTTATAATAATAGAGAGAGATTTTATATGGATTACATTCAAGTGTGGGAGGTTGAATTTATAATCTTATGCTTCTAACCAACACCTTATTCAGGAGTAACAACCTAAATTCTCTAGTCTGTCTCAATTTCCATAAAATATGGAGAGAGAATTATTATAGAAATTTAATCTATTAAAACATAGCCTCAATCTCCATAATATATAGAGAGAGATATTTTATTGGGATAAAATTATCAAATATATAGTTAGATATAATATATAAATGGAAAGTTTGTATATAAAAAATCTATATATATAGAAAGACTATAAATAGAAAGCATTCATGTGATAGCCAAAAATGATCTTGGTTATCTTATAAAGGACCAATAAATAATTAAAATGTCTTAGAAATGATTTCCAAACAATTCTATAGTGGTTCTATCAAAGTTTGTAGCAAGCATGTCAAAGTTCGTAGTAATCCTGTCAAAATTCATAACAAGCTTATCAAGGTCTATAACTTGCATGTGGAAGTTTGTAGCTCACTTGTAGAAGTTTGTAGATTGCCTGTGGAAGTTTGTAAGTCACTTATGAAAGTTTATAGCTTGTATTTGGAAGTTATTAGCTTGTAAAAAAATTTATATCTTCTATAGGAGCTATTATATAAATCTATGAAACTACTCCAACATTGTTCTCGAATGATTACTCATCATAATCAGAATCTTTTCTAATTTAGTATGAATTGCATATGCACATATTTTCATATTTTCCCAATAATCTTTAGAAATAATTATCAAATAAATATAAATTAATTCTAAAAAAATAACTATGATATATACTTTCTATTTTATTTTAAATAAACCATAAGTTCAAAAATTACACTTAGATCCACTCATTATACAAGGAGGAATAATACCATATACTATAGATAATGGTCCATTTTTTGGGTTCATCAATATTTATCCAACTTTAAGGATGAATTGGAAGATTAGTATTTGGAGGCTGAATAAGAGGTAGCCTTTACTAAATAGCCAAAACTCAAAAGAGGAAAATGTGGGACATAGATATTAGGATGTTTGGTGGTAATAGTCAAAACTAAAAGTGAAAATCCTTGGTAAGATAGCATCTTGTACATATTTTGATGTAATGGGGGATGAAATAATATCAGGGGCAATGATCACACCATCGATATTTTCCATAAAATTGTAAAATGAAATCCATAATAGTGAAATTCATTATTTTGATATGAATCATATTGTGAATGAGCTTTCCCAAAATTTCTTAGTCTACAAATTTGTTGAGGCATGTCCTATTAGGAAAAAATAAAAATTGGGTTAGGTAGCATGAGAAATATTTATGTAGGCATAAGATAATATTTTTTTTAAAGGGTTTTTTAAATTAAATTTCCAATAAAGTGAAGTTAAAGATTATATTTTATTGGTTTATATATGAATCCATGGTCACACTTGTTTAACCCTAAGCAAATTTTAAAATTACCACTATGAATAAGATAATATAAATTACCTCTTAAAATTTGGGACCAAAACATTTTTTTAGAAGATTACAAAGTAAATTGGGGATCCCTTAGGTATTTTACAGGAAACTATAGATAAATACTTATCATCCTACTATATGATATGTCTATATGTAAACTTATAAAAATCCATCCTTTAGGTAGTTTGCCTTTGTTCAGCTTTTGGGATATGGAAATATGGTTTAGAATATGAATGTATACCATTTTGGTGTTATAAGTTTAGGTTGATTTATCATAATTCCAAAAACTATATGTGTATTTAAGATAACAAATCCTTCAAAAACATTCAAAAATACCCAATGAATAATAGATCATGGCAATATGGATTTTTCATTTTCACAATCATGGGAAACTAATTCCACATAATAATTTTTAATAATTTAAGGATAATTTCATTAAAATTTAGAGTATGTTCAATGTTTAAAATCTGGGAATAATATCTTTGTAAATGCAGAGTAAGGACCTATATAGAATGAGGCCTAGAAAGCAGATGAGATTGATTGTTTTCATGATTAATTGAAGGAATAGGTTTAAGAATCCATGAAATAAATGTTTATGGAATCATCAAAAAATCTTAATAATTAAATACATTTTTAAGGATGAATTATCCATAATTGATTCATAAATGAAGGTAGATAATAAGGAAATAGAACTATTTTTTCTTAAAATATTTGTTGATAGTTAATAAAAAGTTGTTTGTCTTGAGGAATATGATTGGCATGAAAAATTTAAAAATATAGCTTACATAAATCAAGGAGTATATTAATTATAATTGGAATTAAAATGACTTGAAAATTATGGAGGAGTAACAATTTATTGTGAAAAGGAAGGTTTAGCTATTTACTACAAAAATCATAACTACGTTAGCCACTAAGATTAAAATAATTAATTATAAGTAATTAGTATCTTAGTGATAAGAAATATATATCTCATAAGAGATATTTGTAATATCTATCATATATATATAATTTGAATCAAAGGACTTATATACTTTTGTAATAAATGAAAGGGAGAATTCTTCTACAAAGAATCTAGAAAAATCATAAGTTAAAATGTCAGAGGACTAAACTCTTCTAAAAATTATTATTTTTATTTAAGTGGTTGATTATGAAAGGTAAACTTAAAATATTATTATTTTACCAAAAAATTAGAGAGAAATTTCCTTGAGGTGTTGATTCAAATATTATGGAATAATTGTGAGTAGGTGGTTAAGGAGGCCTAAGGCAGTGCTAAAGGCTTGGTAATTTTGTAAAACCCTATAAATTTTAAGTGCACAACCACTAGGAATATATGAATGGAATTGATGATTTCTTAAATTATTATAATTATGACCTTTAATTTGTGATATCAAAAGTATATGGGTTAGTGGGAATCAAAGATGCAAAACTAATGTCAAAAATACTTGGAGGATTGATTTTTCCATTCATGGTCTCATTTGATTATCGGTGATGATTTAAATTCCATATTGAAAGTGAGTAAAAAGATAGGTGGGAATTCAATCTTACCCTTCATCAATTTAAACTTTTCTTAAATTTTTTTAATAATTTCTCTTTGATTGATGTGGTAACAATATAAGGTATTTTTACTTGGTCAAATAGAAGACTAAGAGCTCAGAATATTATGGAGAATATTGATTCATTATTAAAATAGATGACATATGAAAGAATTTGGTATTTTATTTTATATTTAATCTAAAATTTAGAATTTTATTTTTAGTTCATTTATTCCGTTAACTTGTTGTAATTCTACCATCAAAATTATTTATTTTTCCAATATTTATTAATGCTAACTTTCATAATCTTCTTTTACCAATACTCAAATTAGCTACAATAAAAAAAATTCTTCAAAGACATTTCTAGACTTATTTCATTTTTTAACATCATTCTTGACATTCTTCAAAAAAAAATTATTAAAAGGTTTGAAAATGTTATATTTAATTTAGAAATTCTAAACTTTTTTTGAAGTCTAATTATTGGTTAATACATTCTATATAAAGAATGGTAAAAAAGTGAAGGGGGTTCCATTTAAATTAGAGTATATGTGGTTACAAGATTTAGGCTTTAAAGAGCAAGGTTGTAACAGGTTCGCCGTTAATAAAAAAAATTTAAGAATGTTAAAATATAGAGTAAGTCTAGAAATGTCCTTGGAAGAAAAAAAATATTATAACTGATTTGAGTATAATTAAAAGGAGATTATGAAAGTTGACATTAATAATGAAATATTGGAAAAAGAAAGGATTTTGATGGCAGAATTACAAGTTCTAGTAATGGAATAAATGCATTAGGAATACAAGTATAAAATTAATTGGATTAAATATGAGATAAAATACCAAATTATTCCATATGTCACCTATTTTAAGAATCGATATCAACAAAATTGACAAAATCAATTTACCCTATGGAAAAAATAATAATAATTAAGAGTTCAATGAACTAAAATTAGAATTTAATAATTTTTCAGATATCATTTTTTAAATTCTAAATAAATATTTGATATACTTAATTTAGGATTTACTAATTATAAAAATATGGTTTTATAAATTATAAATTAATTTTTAGTATTTTTAAAATTAGGTTTTACTTTTTTTACAATATGATTTTCTAAACTATAAATAAATTTTAATAATTTTAAAATAGATTTTTCTTATTTTTAAACAAAGTTTTAATAAAATATAAATGAGGGTTTGTTAATTTTTAAATTTTAATTTTCTAAATTTTAATTTAGTTTTTATTAATTTTGGAATTAAAGTTTTTTAGTTTTAAAATTATGGTTTGTTTAATTTATAAGTAGGATTTTCTAAAATATAAATGAGAGTTTACTAATCTTAAAAATAGATTTTTTAAATCTAATGGTTAGTAGTTGGGATTATGAGTTTATTCATTTTGAGATAAGGGTTTTTTATTTGTAAAATTAAAATTTTTATTTAAAATTAAGATTTTATACATTATAGTTTTTAAAATTAGGATATTCTAAATTCTAAACTAAGTAATAATAATCTAAATTTATGATTTACTAATCCTTAAAGTAAGGTTTACTAATTTATAAATTATAATTTAACAATTTGAAAATAGGTTTATTAATTATAATTTATTAATCTCAATTTAAATTTAGAAATTATTAATTTAAATGTAGTATTTACTGAATTTTAAATATTATTTTATAAATTCTACACATAATACTAATTTTAAATGGGGATTTAAAATTTTATAAACCCTTTAAATATGATTTTATAAATTCTACATGAGTTACTAATTTTAAAATTTTAAAATAGAAATTTCTAATTTTATAAAATAGGGTTTTCTAAAACCTAAATAAGGTTTTTATTAATTTCAACATTAGGATTTTTTAACTTTTAAGTTGATGTTTACTAGTTATCTAAATTATAAATTGAGTATCTTATTAAGTTTTTATTTGGGAATAATTATTTATTAATTTTAAAATTAGGTTTTTCAAAAATCCAAATGGGCTTATTATTTTTAAAATTATGGGTTTCTAACTTTAAAATTATAGAAATTTAATAATTGTATAGTTAAGGTTTATTTATTATTTTTTTAATGAAAATTAAGTTTTATAAATTTTAAATTAAGGTTTAATTAAAAATAATATTTTTTTTAATTATACATTATAATTTGATAATTTACAACTAAATTTTTTTAATGTTAAAAATGGTCTAGAGCATGTTAAGGTTATTTGATGCATTTTTAGTGTTTTTGTCTATTTTTTATTATTGGTCTAAATTTAAGTGTTATTGATGTGTGTTTTTAATTTTGATGGTTTTTCCCTTCACTCCTTAGACATCTCTATTCTCTCTCCCTTACATCTTGGAATTTTTACCAAAACCATTATGGCACTCCTAAAACTTGTTGACAATGACCTTACACTTCTTGTCCCTTTTTTAGTTCTTTGATAAGTCAAGGTGCACTGTATTCCTTTATCCACCTTATTTTGTTTTTAAGGTCATTATTTGAATTCAATTATATATTTATATATATATATATATATATATATATATATATATATATATATAAGTTTTGTACTTATTTTTGGAGAATCTTCACAAATTATCTATTTATCACTCATACATAAATATTATGTAGATATAAGAGTAATCAAGAATTAAACTATTTATCTTTGTCTAAGATATCATTGTATTATGGATACTTATTACATACTTAACTAAATTTATTTCCATTTTTATAGTTTTTATTCCTGAGATTTAAAATAATGTGTGATCTTTACTCCCACCTTATGGGCCTAACATGTGTAGATATTTAGTTAGTCTCACATTAGTCACTAACCTTAAGGCAAGCCCATAAACACACTTTGGCTTCCTTAAGTCACCAAGGAAATTATGGTAAAACATACAAATTAAGTAATTGATCTATATGTGATCTATCAATAGCAAAGGCATATAAAGATAATGAATGCTAGATATACGTGATAAAACCTCATAAAGAGGTAAAAACCCATAAATGATTATTCATATATGAGAAACTCAACAACCCAATACAATCTTCCTTCTCCTTACTTTTTTCTCAAAATCTCTTCGTAAATACTTTTTTCACAACTTATGAGATTGTGTGTTGTATGTTTTAATATTTTACTATCTAAAACATTTATTAAATTATAAAGGTAATGTGACTATTGTAAAGGTTCCTACCTCTCCAACGGTCATATTGATATTTTATCATTTATAGTATACCTTTTTCCAATGGTATCATTACATGGGTCCAACCTCTCCAACAATAACATTAATAATTTATTATTTATGAAAATGATTTTTCCAATGGAAAAATTAATATATTTTATTATTTATTTATGAGTATTAACTCATGATATATATTAAATATATTATTATTTAACCAATGTAATTTAATGGATTAAGAGCACATGAACAACATAACTTAACCTTTAATTGTTTTAACACTCCCCCTTTAATTGTAAGTCACCTTCATAATAAATAAATTATACTCTATAAACCATCTACAATAATTGTAGGAGATGAAGTATTTAAAAAATTCATCACACCAATATCACCTTTTGAAACTAATGGAATTATAATCCATAAACTATTTAGAGTAAGTTTAGGCTAGCATGATCGTGAGACTACATATTACAATTTCTCATGAATAATTAAACAAGTATTAGAGCATTTTATAACATAAGGTACTACATATATGCTTGTAAGTATTAGGTACAATGTAGACTCATATATCTAAGGTAATTTTAACATAATCACATATTTAAGTGACTTATATCAATGTTATACAATGAGAATAAGTATATAGAAGAATAAAGAAACACACGGACATTAAGAAGTGATATTGTATACAGGTACACTCCCCCTCAATAGAAAATCTGAGAGGATAATCATTGTAGGAAATAAAACATGGTATCACCAAGTGAGATTGTGAATATATTTGTCACTGGTTCATCCATAGAACAAATATACATATCACCATTAAGTACTTTCTCTCAGATAAAATGTAGATGAACTTCAATATGTTTATTTTATTTGTAATGCCTGGATTTTTTCCTAAAACTATACAAATTTATCACGTACACCAAACTTAAACACATCCAAAATTAGATTCATGATAGCATAGCATTGTTAGCATCACAATAACTAAATACACAATGATAAAATATGACATATGATTATTTTTGTTAAAGCACATTTAATGAACCCAAAAACTATCAAGACAAATAAAATTACCAATAGGCCAATATCTGAAACAATAACTCAAAATTAATTCATATTGAATGACTTGAAATAATAACAAACACAAACCATGTTTGAATAAGCCTCAACTCAAAATCTAGAGTTGACATGCAAAAATTCAAAAAATCTAAAATCTAAAAAAGAAGTATATTTTTAGTAGCTGCTATTTATAGTAAGTTTTATATGCAAGTGCACATGGCTCTAAAAATTTCTTGAAATAACCCAAATGCTAAAATTAACCTATAGAATGAAATTCAACTGAAGTTAATGTCTTATTCTTAAAAAATACAATTTATAAAAATAAAAAGTTATCAAAAAAATCATTAAATGTCAATTTTGGACCCTCAAATGATCATGTTTAGCCTCAAAAAAATATTGAAATCAAATCTAAGTGGATAGATCAGCTTAGTGAAGAATCAAAATTTTCAATATGGTCATTTTGGCATGTGGATGAGATCAAATGGAGTTATGGGTCAAAATTTATGGCCTCCAAAAGGTTGACCTATTTTTTTTGCATCAACATTTTAAACAATCAAGTCATTTTTTAGGCAAATCATTTCACTAATTTGATTACTAATATAGTGACACACATAAATTATTGTATGTAATTCATTATTGGACATCTCTAATATTGACAAGATGAGCATCTCCAACTATTATATGATGAACATACAATAATTTTATTAATAATATTATATTAATGTTATCCAAACATTAGATATCTTATTAAAAATAACTTATTTTATAATATGAGTCTTAAAAAAACTTTGCAAGCTTAATATGTTTTTTTCCATTAGCCAATGATCTAGGATTAGATATAACAAAATATTTAGGTATGTAACTTTTCATACATAAAATATAGTCAATTTTAACATTATATGCAATCAACTAGTCAAAAAGATATGAGACTAAAACAAATAATTTTAGACATGTATGAACACAATGCTTAGTAGAGTAACAAAATCTATTTACACTTTTCATTTCATATCATACCTTATTATAAAATGAAGCATCTAATCATGTTAGCATAAATAATAAATTAATAAAACATTAAAATGAGAGTATATAATCATGTTATCATAAAATTTCTCTACTTATCAAACGAAATTATCCAAGCATGTTAGCATGAATTTGTTATTTTTATCAAATGAAAGAATTTTGACAGTTGAAATAGAAAAGACCTTTCTTACTAAGTATGATCTTATTACCAAAGCAATAGCAAAACATGATCATTTTTTTAAATTAAGCATGATGTTATGTATATTATGTATTTCAATGTTAAATAATATGAATTGAAAATAAAATGTCTATATATTTTCTTCACTTTCTCATATAAGACAAAAATATCTATTACAATATAATTGTACTTTTTTAAGAATAAACCCATATAGTTTTAATATATAATATCATTGTATTTAATACACTATCAATTTAGTTAGTATATTTAAATATAAAATAAATAAATATTAATGGAAGTAACTTCTAGAGGTCCTCTAACATCATTATGGATAAGTTAAAAGGTTTTGTTTATTGCTTACCATATACCCAACCCTCACAATATTTATGATGTGCATGAATAGTAAGACCAACCATAATATTATGATTAAGAATATCATATAAACATCTAAAATTAACATAAATTAATATTTCATGTTATAATTGAGACTCATTTTTAATTTGTGATTAAACACATATAGAAGAAGCAAAAAAAATACATAACCCATTTTGCTAAATTTCTTCAATAATCAGGGACCATAAATATTTCTAATGGACCATTAATCCTTAAGTAGTGTTACTATGAAATTATCATTTGTAAGGTGAGAATAGGATAACATATTTTTGTTAAATTTAGGAACACAGAAAACATCTTTTACGACTACATTTAGAAACTTTATTTTTCCTTGTTTCTAGTAGCTTATAAGAATGAATTATAACTTAGATAAATCCTTTTATATATCTTTAATATAAGATAAAATACTTGATTGAAAAATTCATATGATACAATTCACCACTATTTAAAATCAATTCATTTTTATTAGAAGTAAATAATGTAGCATCTAAAGCAATGAAGTTGGTATTTTGTTCCTAATTAGGGTTTTGACTTTTATGATGATTCTTATTCCCTTTGTTATTTTTATAGGTTTTCTTATTATCTATATTCTTTTTATTATAATGATATTCCATTTAAAAAAACCAAAAAAAATGAAATTGCATTATCAAAGTACGTTTAATACTGTGTGTTGGACCCAATACCCCACTTGTTGAAATAAGTAATTCTCAATAAGCATACCCATGTACACACAAATAAAACCAAAGGAGGTGATCTAAGATAATTATCCAAAGGTAATTACTTAAAAAGGATGTTATGGGGAAGTAGGTTGCCTAAATGATGAATTATGAGGTTTAAGGCATATCAGTGTATAAGTACATGGATAAGGCCTAATCACCATATATGGCACTCATTCCTTTGCATAGGACTATTTATAGGTCCTTAACCATCGATGTATATCTCACTCCCCTCAGTAGGTTTTGGTTCTAATTGAGGATGGTTAAATGGTTACTTCTAGACTAAATGAGGAAGATAAATTTACACACCCTTATTTCATTTGGTTACAATAGGTCTATGGAATGAAAACAAGGTCTAATTCTATTTTAACAATTAGGTAAATGTCTAAGATGTTGAACATATAAGTAGCAACCATCAAGTTATTTAAAACACATGTAGATTATACAATATTCCACAAACACATAATAAAATTTATTAATGTCTAAAAGAGATTATAATCATGGAAAGTAATAAAAATGGAAGTATCATAGGTAATTAATCAGGTGATACTAGTCAAGATTATCAGCATCATCTTTGACTTAAGGTCATTGTACCATTTCCTAGTTTTTTTTAAATTTCACAATTTATCTATTATTAAATTGAAATAGAAATAATTATACTTACTCCCTAAGGACATAGAGACTATGATATATCCATATTTATATAATTTCATATTGTTCAATCCATTAAACATAAATACTAATATCTAAATAAATAAGTAATGATATGACTTGTGATCAACTCCATATTTACCAAATAGGATATAGTGGGTAGCTCATATTTATATTTATAAAAAGATATCATATTGACATATTCAATGTGTGTATAATTTAAAAAGGAGTAAATATAACAAAAATAGTTTTTTTGTCAAGCGTATATCTTCTTACATTAAATTATTCAACAATACATTGTATTTCAAGTAGGAGAAATATTTATCCCATACTAACTCACTTATTTCCCAATTAATTTCCATCCATAGGCCCATAAATGCGTTCAGTATATTATATCATTTAGTAAATTTCTATCCCTACATATATTCCTTAAAATGATCAAGAACCTTAAAGTAACTAGTTTCATGTCCTTTCCTACAACAAGAATTTCATTTAAATGATAAACCAACTTCATGTAACATAATTCATAATAAAAAAATATACATATATGAGTGATATGAGTTTTAACATGAATAAGTATATAAAATAATGTGACCATTATAAGATTTCTCACATAATCTGAGTACAAACTATTCATGCTATCAGTAAGTATCACACTAAGATAAGAATTTCTAGTCATCTACTAAGTGAAACCCAATTACAATTCCGTATAAGTATCTATAACAACATAAGAATGGTTTGGCATGCCTTAAAGAAACAAAACACATTAGTTTCTATTCATTTTCAACCAATAAAAATGAAGTCCATATGTAGATTCAACCTTATCTAATTCATGTAAACTATTACCAATAAAAGTCCAATGCATTAACAAATTTAAATAATTTTAGACAATCATTAACTATTATTTTTAATTGTGATATTCCTAAGGTTCTTCTCATTACTCTACAGGCCAAGTAACTCATTATAATAATTAATATAACTCATGACAAGTACTAGGCAACCCTTAATATAATTCCAAATTCATAATTCTATTTAATTCTAGCAAGAAAGTAAGTAATGAAAACTAGGAAAAGTAATCTAACAACAATAGATTATTTACCAATAAATATACATACCTCTTATATGTAGTTGTACAAAGACCAAGGAATGCAATGGTGATTCCATTCAATTATTCTCTCATATCAGAGCAACAAGAAGTTAGTTGAGCCTTGTTTTTATTATTTTATATGTAATTAAAATCAAAACTAGAAAGAAGGTTTCTATATAGACTCATGTTGCCTCAATAATTAATCAATGTATAAAAGAAATACATAAGTGTATGTCAAAAGGAAATAGGTTCGATAAATTCATCAATGAATATTATTTTTTAGATAAATTCTTACCTCTTAGAAAACTAGACCAACATACTTATGTATGTCAAAACATCATATGATAAGTGAAATATATGCATAGGTAAGTCTTATCACTACCAACAATATAATGCTAATGTCAAGAGGATATTAATATAAGATATAAAACTACATAAGTGATTAAATACTACACTAATCATGCATAGGATTAGATTCATATTATTATCACAATAATGTTAACCATGTAATGTACTAAATGTAAATATAATAATGACTATCATCTAAATATCTAAGGTAAAAACCTAGAGAATATAACAATGATTAAATTTAGAAGATAAAAGAGAAATCTTAGATTCTTAACCTATGTCAAGCATAGCATAACCCTTTTTTCCATTTATAGCATAAGTCATTATCAAAGATAAGATTATCATATAATGACTATAATGTGTAACTAAATCAATACAATAATGTAATTAGTTTACAACTACACTCACTAACATACAACATGGAAATAATAATACAATTAACATGAAAGAAACCTATGAATAACTTATAATAAAATAGCACTAAACTCATTATTCCTATCCACAAGATCATTGAGGTATGTGAGTAGTATGTAATCATTATCAAACAAACCCTCCCAACTAGCCCTATGATCCTAACCATTAGTGGCCCTTACCACCTCATTCATCACCTGGATGGTAGGTTTAGTAATCAGGTTTAGGAAGGGATTCTGATCCAGTTAGGGTTTCCAAGCCATTAGATAATTCAACACAATAGTGAAGTATAAAATAAAAAGTTACTAATAAATACATCATCCAAAGACAAGATAGAAATAACCAAGTAAATGGCATCACTATGAATTAAAAGTGGGGATAATCCACTATAGGCAATTTTCAATTCATAGAAATAGATTTATGAACTAAGTCCAAATCTATAATGATCACTATTTCCATGCTTGGAAATCCTCCAAGAATATGTTTAGCCTTTAGACATCCTAGCTACCAATCTGTATCTCATGTATATAAATCCATAAGTATAACTTGACTATTTAAGTCTAGTCAATGGACTATCATTTTCTATAATAATAGAGCTTAGACAATATTAAATACAACAATAACTGATAGCATTACACAAAATAAAATATGACCAAAATAATGAAATAGTCCATATATAATCACCCATTTCAAAAATAATCAACACACACAACCAGTTAATTCTTTTCAACTTGACTTCTAGCTATGTCATTATTTCCAAATATACTAAGCAATGATTTCAAGAAATAAATAGAAGTCTAAAAATTGATTTAAAATTCAAGGGAAAATTGATATAACAATTTCATGGGATCATGATGAGGTCACATGACCTCATCATGATCCCCAAATGTAATATCAATGTTTAACAATTTTAAATAAAAACAATAAACCTCAGTAAATAATGAAGTAAAAATTCAAGTTGAGCTACAAGTTAGCTAAATCTGTCAGGGCTTCACCCAATAACCCTTATGTAGCTATGATGAACTTATAAAATGAATAAAAATATATTCTAAGAAAATAAATATACATTTATATAAGAAAAACATGTTGTTTAAATACATATAAATCCATTTCTAGCATTTAAATGTAGTCATTAAACCAAATATAGTAGAATAAGGCATGAATAAAAACCCATTCGAATCATACAAAAACATGTCCTTATTCATTTTTACAAACCCTCATTGAAAATCAAATCCCATATAATATTTTAACATGGATAACAAGGTCAATGACCCAAATCATAATAATGTAATACAAGATAATCAAATTTTAAATCAAAAATAGAAGTAAACCCCCACAATGAAATTATTCCACAAATCCATAACCTGGATGGTTATTTTGAACCTAGAAGGTACTATGGCCAAAATAGATATACAAATAGAGGTTTAATTCACAACAATAGATTTACATATAGACGTAGGGTTCATGTAGAGAAAGGAGAACCCATAGACCCAAAAATGTTTCAAGAAAATCCTCATAAACCACATAGAAAACACCCAAATGGTTTTATATAAATTTTCACTAGTAAAAAGAAATGGCAGGGTATAACTAGTAAGATTTATATGCAATCAAATTAATGTGGCTTCAAACCTAAGGTGCTAGATACCCAGCCTAAAGTCTCATGAGTTCATGGTTGCATATATAGCATCCCCATTTTTTTACAAATTATTATAAAAGGAAAAATAACTAGCATCCAACATTCAAAAGAATAACTTACCTAAACAAATTCAAGTTTAAGGTAAATACCAAAAATAATATAATTTAATTCCTTTACCTAAGTCTATGTAGTCCAATTAAGAATACTCCACAAAAACAACCTTGTTTTCCCATCTGAGTAGTTAAAGAACTATCAACCAAAAGAAAGAACCAAAACAAAAACCCTTGACTTTAATTTTCTCCATTCTCTCCCCCTTTCTTATTTTAATCCCCATCCTCCCAACCACCATAGTCTCCTTTTTCCTCTATGTCCATCTCCCCCATACCCCCATTTAATTCAACATTCAATGTGAAGGAGAGAGAATCCTCCTTCCCTACCATTGACCACCTCTCAAGGCACTAAATGCACTAAACATTAATGTAATGGTCATAAATACCCAATCTAAAAAAATCCAAAACAATAAACAATAGTAAAATAATAAGTTTTAAAATAACATAAGGTTTGACCCATAACTATATAACAAATCAAGTGACCAACATAAGAGTCCAAAAGGATATCACGAGGAGAGGTTTAAGTGATCCCCCCTAAATTTATAAATCACCATGTAAAGGTTAGTTCAAGTAAGGCCATGGTGGTGATGAGTTCACAGATGAAAGATAAAGGAGTAGGAAGTGGGGAGTTCAATTGAGTGTAACAGAACTGAACCAACAACACATCAAACACTGAATAAACTAAATAGTAATATGACTAAGGTATAAAAAATAAGACATGACTACACAAATTAAAAATGGCATAACTATCCAATGAAATGAGACCAAATTGAAACATGCATATACCTATTAGAACTCATCTGACTGATAAAGATGCATTCTATTACCCTAGGTGTCAATGTCATCATCCAACTTAGCTAATATAAGGTACCTAAAATCACCAAATATACATTAGCAACACTTGAATGGTATTAAATAATATAATACATAACTATAATAAAAACATAAATTGCATCAACTAGTTTATATATCGCCAAGTACAACAAATTGAAACATAACATGTCTATCAACCTATAGTCAAAATTTCATCATATCAAAATACATCAACATTATACTAGTTATCTAAAAGTAATGCAAAATTTAGCTATATATGAGATAATAATTTTTAAATAGTCATCAAAAGTATCAAAAGGTAGGGTCATAACATCCTCCCCCCTTAAAAGGGAACCATTCTAATAATTATTCAAATACCTAATCATAATGTTGCCTAAAAAGATGTGCATCTTCCTAAGTAACACTTTTTTCACTCAATGGGTCCCATTGAACCAAAATATGTTGTATTTCCTTATTTTGCATCTTAATGCTATGATGGTCTAGGATTCTCATTGTTTCTAGCTACATCCTTTTCTCTTTCATGACCTGTAGGTGTTTATAATCCAAAACATGAGAAGGATCAGGTACGCATTTTCTTAATAAAGAAACATTAAATACACCATGAATCCTTGACAGAGAAGGAGGAAGATCCAGTCGATAGGCAACATGACTAATCTTCTCCATAATTTTGAATGGCTTGATAAAATGTTAAGATGGCTTGAAATCTTTTTTGAATTTTACTAAAATTTTCTGGCAAAAAAACTTTATCACCCACACTAAATTCATGTGGAGTCCTCTTCTAGTTAGCATAACTCTTCTATCAATTGGATACAAATTTTAGATTTTGGCATATTAATTCCATCTATTTATTATATTCTAGTAATATATTAGGTCCATCAATAGCCTTATTTTCCAAACTATCCCAACCAAGTGGGGTTTTTCATTTTCATCCATATAAAGCTTCAAAATGTGTCATTTTTATTGTAGAATAATAGGAATTATTATAAGCAAATTCAACCAAATGGAGATAATCTTCCCATTTCATCTATTGGTCCATGACATACATTCATAACATGTCCTCAACCACCTGATTGAGCCTTTTTATTTGACCATCCATTTTTGGGTGGTATGAAGAATTGAAATTTAATCACATTCTAAATGTTGTGGTCAAAGTTCACCAGAACCTTTATGTAAATAACTTATCATAGTCTAAAATAATTACTTCAAGTATGCCATGTAGTTTAACCACTTCTTTTATGAAACATTATACAAACATGAAAGTGTTATCTATTGCATTTCTAACAATGAAATGGCTAGCTTTGGTATCCTTATCAATCACCACAAGTATGGTATCATGTTTGTTGCATGATTTAGGCAACCCTGCAATAAAATCAAGTGAAATTATAGCTCACTTTCCTCTTGAAATATCATGAGAGTACAATCCTCTAGGGTGGTAATGCTTAGCCTTAACACACTAACATTTCAAGCATATTTCCATAAAATCAGCAATATTGCACTTCATACTAGTCCAAAAATAAAGTCATTTCAGCTCACATATCATCTTTGTGACACTAGGATGAGCATATTGGGGTGTTGTGTGCACTTATTTTAACACAAAATTTCATAAATCATTTGAATCAAGTACAAAAATTATGTTATTATGCTTAAAATGGCCATCTTATCCAATAAAAATGTTAGAAAAATTATTTTCTAGACTAAGTGATCAAACTTTAAATTAAAGGGCTTTCCCGATAGAAAATGTTTCCTTTATTTTATATCATAGACAATGGTAGCAAGATCCATGTCATGCATGGGACAGTTCTTATCATGCTTCTTGAGCTTAATGACTCATAAACTACAACTTTACCATCTTGAGTCAAGATGCCTCCATAACCTTAAAAGCATCAAGCCACACCTCAAAATTAATATTCAAGCTAGGAATAATAAGTATGGGTGTTTTTGTTAACAACACTTTTAGCTTTGTGAAATCTTCTTCACATTGAGTTATCCACATAAATTTCTTTCTTTTTCACTACAAAAATTTGATAAGATGGGCTATGCTGGAAAATAATTTTATAAACCATTGGTAATAACCAACCAAGCCCATGAAACTATGCACTTCATGCACATTAGTTAGAATAGGCCAATCATAAATGGATTTTATCTTTGTTGGATTGATAATAATTCCATCTTTTGAAATTATATGGTTCAAGTAGTGAATTTCATATTCATAAAAAGCACATTCGGAGACTTTTACGTATAGTTTATGTTATCTTAGTCTTTACAAGACTAGACAAAGGTGTTGATCATGTTTAGCTTCATTTTAGGAGTAAATAATAATATCATCAAGGAACACTGGCAAAAATTTATCCAAATAGTCTTAGAACATGATGTTCATAAGGTTTATAAATGTTGGAGTATTAGTTAGCCTAAATGGTAGTACCGTGAAATTGTAATGCCTATACTGAGTTAAAAAGCTATTTTATGAATGTCTTCTTCTTGGATCCTCAATTAATGGTAGCCTAATCTTAAATTAATCTTTTAGAAGATAGCTACACCCTTTATTTGATAAAATAAATCATCTATCCTTGGCAAGGCATATTGATTTTTTATTGTTACCTTATTAAGTAGGTGATAATCAATACATAACCTTAGAGTTTCATCTTTTTTATTGAAAAAGACAATTGGATCACCCCAAGGAGACACACTTGGTTGGATGTTTCTACCATCTAAAATTTCTTGCAGCTATACCTTTAATTCTTATAGGTTATCCATGTTCATATGATAGGTATCCATAGATGCAAGGTTAGATCCTAGAATAACATCAATTGCAAAGTCAAATTCATGCTTAGGTGGAAATCCAAGTAACTTTTTAGGAAAATCATTTATAAACTCATTCAAGATAGGAAAATTTATGTGAACTTATTCCTTATCTTTAGGGAACTCTTATAGTTGGAGTGTGTAAATATTGTAGCCCTTTTTAATAGGCATTTTAGCTACAAGGTTAAAAGTGTCTTTTGTTTTTTAGGCCCTTGAATACCTTGTATTTCTACAAGTCTTACAAGGTCATCAATGCATTTCACTCTTTTAATAACATAATCAAGCATGTCTTGGTGCACTTGTAGCTAATCCATTTCAAGAATGAGATCATCTAACCCCAAAAGTGTTAAAAATAAGTTTACCTTAATTTTGAATACACAAAGATCAATTTCAACTTTTTCCAAGAATTCAAGAATAGGTACCCTTTTGCTAGTACTAAACTCAACCTCACAACCTTCTCTTATTATTACAAGTTTAATTTTACATTTTTTTGTAGCATTGAGAGATATAAAACTGTTAATTATACTCAAGTCAAGAAGAATATATATAAGAAACCCGTTAGTAATACCTTTAGTTTCTATCAGGGTAGCTTACAAATCAATATTGTGATTCACCCTTTGGTTGGCTGATTGGCCCAATTTTAGATTAGGGAAATCTTTTGTATAGTGGTTATCACCACATTCTTAGCATATAATATCTCTATATAGAGCTACTAGAATAGTATTTTCACTTATGGCTTGTCCACACTAATTATTTTGGCGTTATTCCTTCTTGAAAGAACCTGATTTAGATGAACCTTATGACTTAAAATTTTTGTTCTGATTGGAAAAATTATTTAAATTATTGTTATTTCCATTAGATATTATCCCTCTATATCATAGAGGTGATTCCACCACAAAGCTTCATGTCTAATCATCTAATAAGATATCACCCTTACTTTTACATTTGATGGCATGTTATGCAAGTTAAAGTATTTTTGCAGGTGAACCAACCATGCATTAGCTACATCACTATATTCCTCACCAAAAAAGTGGGTGGTGAAAGTTTATTCAATTAGTTAATGATTGGTTCAATCATGATCAAAGGCATCTCTTGTATTACTGGTATTTCTACCTGGCCTATCTCCAATCTAGGTATTTCCTCATGGGATATACCTTTAAGGTTATTTAGCCTTTGTTCTTAACTTTCAATATTACCTTGTAGAGTATTTAAGGCTATCAAGATTTCACTAAGGATTTAATCATGCTTTTTATTTGGGTTTTCATTGACTGCATCAACATTCAAAACCTCATTTTTATTATCAACATTATTTATGGTAATAGTCTACATTTTCATGTTATTATGTACTTTTATTGGTATGTGAGGCAATGAGACCTAGCCTATAGTTGATATGGACTAAGCATGAGGATTGTTTCCCCCCATTTAGATTTGTAATGAAATTATTTAATGTTAGTTGATTTCATACACAATTTTTTGATAGGTTTTAGTGATTATGGACCCCTACCTGAATAAAACCAAAGATCAAAATAAAATAGGCATGGGTTGATGGAAAAAATCCACTAAGGAATTTGACCCATAAAATTCATATAATTATCAACCAACTATGTTATTAAAACACCATTAATTCTAAAAGTAACCAAAAGTTAATAGTTTTAGATTTATAAAGAGAAAATTGCTTATTCCCTTTTAGCCAATGATACAAAAGCCAAAAAACCACCCACAAAAAACACCCAAATCTTATTCCAATAGAATGACCTAAGCCCTAACCTAGTTTGCACCTAAAACTTCACTATCTAACATGGCAAGATTGTTTACAAACCCTAACCATCCTACATCATTCTCTACCTCTGGAGTGGATGTTACCTAGTCCACCATCTTTGTTATCAAGCCTACACTACCTATGACCACATAAGAGAGGTACATTACCACCACCTTCCTTTTTCTATGGTCCCCCACCATCTGCCTCTTAGCTCCCTTATCTTCAAGCCAAGGCAGAGTTGGAAACCACCCATGAGTTAGATCCTTCTCCAACTGAATTCTCTATAGAGACCTATGAACCATATGCCACTTAAAAAAAAGAGGAAATGGAACTTTAATATATTCTAAAATAGGGAGAACCATTCACATGTATGTCACTAAATCCTCTTCACTAGAACACCATTTACATAATTCCTAAACAAAACCCAATAGATAAGCATAGTGTTCCTCTAATTACCTAAATAGATAGACCTAAATAAAACCTAAACCATATTTCTTAGAAAATGGAAGCTCCAAAAATGGGTCTTCTTTCACCTTATCCATTTCTAAAAATAATATTCCCTAATTGTCTGTCCAGACAAAAAAGTAAACTAATTCTTTCACCTAAGATTTGTCTAAGATTACCATCACTAAATTACTTTCAATTAATGCTACTAGATCTAAATTATCCTTGACCCTTTTGTTTACTTCCAAAAATTCATCCCCCAACACCTTTTAAATATCCTTTAAAATATTTGGAGTTAGGACCCAAAAAACATTACTTATATGGGTCTTTGACACCTTACCTACAAAGCCCATCTCCCTAAAAATGCCTCCTCTAAAGCACAGCGGCCAAATTAATTATGATAAGATCAATTTGAGAAATAAGATTTGGTATGTAAATTATACACTAAAATTACCAATCTAATTCATAAATTTAGAGCCATTAGACTATAATGCAAACAAAATAAACATATATAATAACATTATAAAATCTAAAGTTGAATGCTCTAAACAAGATCAAAATAAGATAAAGACGAAGTGATTATGGATTTGCTTACAAACTTAGATTTTTGACAACATGATATTAGATTTTTTCAAGACATGCATTAATTTATAGATTGATAAAGAGGACTAATGGATTTGATCATAATATTTACATGGAAGATCTTGGATTTCATAGTTATTTTTTTCATTATTTGGAATGGAGTCATGGATTTAAATAGGCAATAGAGGGAGATTTTCTAATGAATTAAAATCATTAGAAGTCTCCAAAGAATAACAATCTCAAGAGAAATGAGGGGATTATAAGGAATTTAAAATTCCTTAGAATTATCTAGAGAGAACTCTATAGGGAAGGAGAAGGGTGGTGGCTAGGTACTAGGCATGTAGGAGAGCCTAGGGGATTAAGGTGATAAATGGGATGTAGATATTTTTGTGAATTTTAAATTCACAAGTAGGTATGGGGGATTAAGGTGATAAATGGGATGTTCATAACCAATAACAAGGGAATTAATATTGGATGGCAAATATTAATCTTAGTATAAGATAAGAAATATATACAAGGGACTAAATTATTGACTAAGGGGAATAGGTAATGTTAGACAAAATAATGATGAAATGGATTAATTATCAAATTATTTCATAGAATTAGTGACACAATTAGTAAGATAAAATAGATAAGTAAATTATTATGCACACATTTTTACCTCCTTGAAAGGGCATTATGGAAGGATTAATTATCTTTCAAAGAAGAAAAACACTCATGGATGAATGTTAGTAAATGATTTTATTGGTCTTTGAAAGACACTCATGGATGAATGTTAATGAATGGTGTTATTGGATATGATGCCCCCTCATGGGTACATGTGAGGAGGAAGGAGGTAGATGGACACTCAAAAGAGGAAATGAGTGGTGGTATGTGTGAAAAGATAAGGGCTTAGGATTACTAGATGGGAGATAAATGAGGAATAAAATGAACTTAACATGATCGGTGAGTTATAAAGTGATCATGCCCTTAGCCAGGACCTATGTACAAGAAATAGAAATGACAGTATCATAGTTATCAACACATCCCAAAAATGAATCAACCATAAAAATATTATTATAAAGGTTATAACTTTCAACATATCCACTCAGAGACACATGCCAAGGAGAGTTGTAGACTGGGATGATAGAGGTCATAATATTTTGAATTATCCTAGTCAAGGACACATGCAACTGATATCTAGAGACTAAGAAGATAAATTCCATGAGATTTTAACATATCCTAATGTTGGGCCCCATTTCATGCAAAGTAGTAGATCCATAATAACTTGACAAAAACCTAGGCATGAGGCAATTATGGAGGGTGGTTGTTTTGTATTATAGTGGTACCAATTGAATAGTGGCTAATAACTACAATCAGCATCGAGACACAAGCACATGGGATAGTGACTAGCCATTAAATATAAGTGAATCCTTTTTAATCACATATAATTGGGAAGTGAGTGCATAGAATAGTGACTATACATTATAAAAAAAGCATAGAGGAGGTGAAAGGATATGTCCCTCTAGCACTAACTTAGCAGTCGACATGCTCCATTTCCCATGAACCTAAGATGCCTCAAAGCCTATAAAAGGAAGATGAGTTTAGTTAAAGATGGGAGAAAATCTATAGTATTGAAGTTATGGTTGAATTAATGCTATAAATTTTCCATTAGAAGATAAAATTAGTTAGAGATGTTTGTAAATCTCCCCTTTGTAGCACCCAAACTTGTCAATGAGACTCTAGGCTTGTAGTAGCTTAAGTTAAGCTTATGCTCAATTTTATTAATGTATTTATATTATTATTTAACTTATTTAATGAATAATTCCTTTCATGAATGGTTAATGGTTTAAATGGTTAAGTCTTAGAATGTTATTTGATTATATGCTTTATTCTATCAAATGTATGTATTGAACTCTCACGAGCTTCTAACCTGGCTCATTCATGACAGACCTATAGCTATAAATAACCCCACACCCATGATATGAAATTAATTAAGTATGGTTAAGACCTTGTATCCCAAATGAAACCCGTGTCTAACCATAAGATCATGCCTAAGTCCCCTAACTAACTAACTAATTGGCCCTCAAGTGCCTAAATGCCATTAAACCTATGAAACCAAAGGCTTGCACCTATGGATGCACAATGATCATTGTGATAACCCAAGTCCTTAAATACTAGAGTATGCCATGGCATAACTAGACTAACATAGACCTTAGTCCCTTATTTGCTACACTTTGGGTGATAACATAAGGCTTGCACCTTATGTATATTGATGCCAACATACTTGAGTATTAAATGTTGAGTGCCATAGGACTAGTCAGATCTTGTGCCTATTGAAACAAGCCTAAATATAACTTGGATAGCTAGGTAAGCACATGATTAGGCCCATGATAGATAAGACCAAATTTTATACAACATTTTTGTTTCATTGCCAGGACTATTGAATTTTGTTATTATAATGGTGCATCAAGACAATGCTCTAACTCTCCCTAGAGAATATCAAGCATTGGCTAGAATGAATGAAAAACAACTTTGAATTTAGGAATCTAACTTGTAGAGGGAAGAACCTAAGGAAGTGGGTCCAAAACTACTTGTATGATGCCTTATTTGAGGTTTTATTTTGATAACTACTAGACCAAGTGTACCACTGGTTAGCTACTTATGTAACCCATAGAAATTAGATTTATGGATAGTGCCTTGAGCGGATGAAAGAGTTAATAGAGAGTCTTGAGAGCTTAGACATCATTTGGATTAGAGTCATGGAAAAATGGTGGCAATGGGCACTAAATAGATACACGCTTGAGTTCATGGTATTGATTTACTCTTACCCTAAAGTAGAGTATTGGTTCTTACATGAGCTTAGAGGTGCATTTGTAAAAAAACTAAACAATGAACTTAAGAAGTTGATGGTAGATTATGGCTTCAAAAGTATAAGGATGGAATGGTAAAGTCCTCTCACATATGGGTAGTGAAATGGGGAAGAAAGGGATATGTAGGTGAGGTAAAATGGAATGAGATGAGTATATTGACAACTAAGAGCTTAGGAGATAGGCTTATAATAAGAGAATGCATAGACTGATATAAAATCTAGAGCTTGGAAGTGTTGAGATGACCTGTAATGAGTGTGAAAGGTATGGGGAAGGATCTATTGAATGATAGTCACACCTAGAGGAAGGAACCCTTGAAGCCTTAGAACAAGATCCATAGTTGATGGGTGAATGCTTGGGGTCCCTTCAAAAATTAACCATTAGAGATGTGCCAGATGCACCTACCCCATTTGAACCTATGACATGAGCTCATATGTTAGATTCCCCAAAGGAAAATATAATATTAACAACTGACCTCATTATTTATGTAGACTTTAATCATTTTAAAAATTGGGACCAAAACTTTGTGATTGAACAAGTTATCCCATACGAGGAAGTAAGTGAAGATACCTTTAGAATTTGAGGCATTAGCTTGATTAGATATAACATGAGTGAAAGTACCTAATTCAGTCAATTTCAATAGTGCATCCTAGGCAATAGCCTATAGGAAGTGTCCCTATACCACTAGTAAGTAGTATGGCACCATCATATTCTATGATGTCAGTATTAACCTTCAAACTAGTGCCTAGCATATTGGATATAGGCCTTGGAAGACCAACACTAGGACAAGCACTAAGAAGATAATCACCTCAAGCACCAACTACATTGCAGCCCTATATTTATTACAAAATTATCATGTGTCTACTAGAGTACCAAGGCATTGAAAATGCCATAGAGCATGTGCTCAAGTGTGAGTTACAATGGCATTCTTAGGGAATAACTCAATTTAAGCACAAGGCAACTTATTTTTTTATAACCTAGCTTGATCATGCCCATACTTGGTATAGGAAGTTTGATCCTAACTAGGCTATGGTTGATTATGACACCTTGATGGGAGCCTTCTTGAAGGAGTTTTATATACCTAAGTTTGAGCAATAGAGCATTGTCACACTCAAAGAGATCAACCAGGGATTATCAAAGAGTATGCACCTGTATGATTTTTGATTCAAGATGCTCATTTTTGAGCTCCATTAAAACTTATACCCCTATTAACATTCACAATGGTTCTTTGGAGGACTGCTAGTGCCTTTTAGAAGGTTGATATCCATGAAAACATTCACAAACCCTTAAGAAGCACTTGAAGTTACACTTAGAGTTGAGGTGGTTGGGAGTGCTGATACATGCCTTAGCCCATTCATGGAGGTGCAAATTATGTCTATGGCCTCCTAACTATAGAAGCTAACTGCTAGCTCATCATAAGATGTTCTAAGTGGGTTGTGGTGCACTAAGTACAAGATGAAGGGGCATAATAGAAATAACTACCCTTGAATAAATGTGCACACATTACTTCTTAGCTATGAAGTTTGTCATGAGGTACATGATGTTCACAACTACCCCTTATTAAAATGTGCCAATTAGGTTAGCATAACCATCTATGAAAATTTGAGTGATGCCTACACTTACAACATATCTGACTATCAATTAATTTATGAAATGCACTAGAATATGGATAGAGGTGCATGGTAGGAAACTACAATAGTTAGAGGGTAGGTAAACCAAGGAAATGAGGGTTATGTCCAATAGAATGCTAGATATGGGAACCAAAGAGGCCCTAAAAGGTGAGGTGGAGGATGTGATAGAGGAATATTCCCACCACAATCATGCTATAATTTTAGGTTGATTGAGTACTATCAGTGCAATTACCTAACACATCTATATCAAGGACTACATGTGATTGAGAAGTGCCCTAACTTGTATAAAAATATAACCCAAATCAAAATGGGTGTCAATAGGGGTATAGGGATGATAAGGCATGAGCCTAAAGATATGAAGTGGGATCCAAAGGTGTAACTAGTATCCATAGAGCAAATCAAGGTGTATAAAACCACATGAATTGAGTTCACCACTTAGCCTTCATCTACACCAACATGAGCTATTCCTAAAATAAGATGAACTATTCCTAGAATATGATGAACTAATTCACACGAAGTGCATCACATAGCCTAAGCCAAAATTTATGCCATAACCTAACCCAGTGCATCAAAAGGATTTCCTACAATGAACCATGAGCATGATATAAAAAATTTAGGTTAAACTCTAGCTAGCCAGAGATCTAGAAGCATAAGCTACCACCTCACACAGGAAGTAAAATAACTAGGAGGTTGAAGTGCAAGAGCTAAAATAGATCTTATGCCTCCTATAAGTAGATGGGATACTTCTCCTATTGAAAAATTTTCTCTTAGAGCATGTAGGGAAGAAGCAAAGTAAAGTTGTTGAGTCCTATGAAATTGAATTTACTACACTACATATGGAGCAAGTGTGTGAAGTAAAGAATTATTAGAACATAGAGTGTGACCAAGAGCTACTAGTAAATGCCACTATTGATGGATGGTCCATCTATTAGGTGTTGATTGATACTAGTGCAGAGGTCAATATAGTGACCAAGAATGCATGGGAGAAGATGGGAAAGCTAGCCTTGAGACCTTCTCCCCATGTGCTCTTCATGGAAAAAAAGACTCAAGCATAACTGATCAAAATTTTATAGGTCACCATTTTAGATATTAAGTGAATCAAATTCCACACTGACTTCAAGGTTATTGAGTTAGTAGAATAGGATAACTACTTAGCACTTTTAGGAAGGTCTTGATGATATAATAATAATGTAGATATGCACTTCAAGAAGTGATACATGACCTTCAAAACTGGAAAGGAAAGGGTATTAATCCCCCTTTAAAGTGACTAAAGACCCCCTATGTAGAGGATGTTGATCTAGAGGATGAGATCAACCATATTTTTAAAATTATAGAGTAAGGCATCAAGAATCTCCATCTTTTTGATCAGGGAGTGCTTTCTTGGGAGGATGGGCAGTCAACCTCAGACACCACCAATTTCCCTTGTGACTAATGGGTTAAAGAGGCATATGATACCATTGGTTGTATATTTTTCTTGTTGCATGTAAAGGTGCCAAATCCCATGAATACTAGCTCAGTCTAAATTGATCATGCTCTGAAATGATGGATCCTATGCCAAGAGAAGAAGGAAAAGAGGGTAGTCTACCTAATCAAATTCAAACTTGTAGTGATCCCAAAATTTTAAGGGATAAACCTAGTGTAAAGGCATGTCCATGACCTTAAATCATGCATCCCCAAAGAGATAGACATAATGGGCACACTTGTATACACCTTAAGGAGCACTATCACATGCTGGTGGGTAGCATAAAGGTCTAACTTACCAACTTGGCCTAAGGTAAAGGTGGTCATGTGTACTATATTTTAGAAGAGTAATGAGAACTTAGATATCTCAATGTTCTCTAGAAACTCCAACGCTATAACACATGTGTACTTATGTGAAGAGATATGGCCTAACTGTAGTGTGACTACCCTAAAGAAATTATGGGTACACACCTTTTATAGAACTCTAAATACATGGGCACATGCATGGTATGTGATCAATGAGACATTTCAAGGTATAACTAATTGGAAAACCCTTAAGTAAAAGTTTGTACATACCTTCTCTTTTTCCTCACAAAACTTTGAACTGGTCGAGCCATTGTAAATAATTTAGAGGGTAGTGTTCAAAGACACTATTATCTTTGAGGAGCACTTGAAAGACATGTTTGGAGAAAAAGTGTTGAAACTCTCAACCTTATTTGAATAAAAAATACTCAAAATCAACTCAATAAATGAAGATGATGAAACATGGAAGGAGTGCTACTGGAAAACACTAGCCACCAAAAGAAAGCTTGTACACCAAGTAGATGATAGCAACCCTAGCAAAGAATACCCCACTCATCTTTATGTTGAGACAATAGAGGGAACCCATTAGGTCAAGTATTCTCACCAAGATAAGAATAATCCCTACCACACACCACTAAATACTATCAAAGTGAACATCAACATAAAAGGAGAACCAAATATGGCTACTTTAGGCACCTATTGGTCTGATGTAGAGTTAGCACAAATCATAGACCTCCTAAAGGAATTCTAAGATTTATTCCCTAGGACTTATTACGTATGAATTTCACCCACCCATGCCTTGGGAAAATGATTATAAATCTAATCAATAGTGTATTACTGGTCAAAAATCATCCTTATAGGATGAATCCCAACCTTTGTAGCAAGGTCAAAATAGAGATTGACAATATATTAGGCATAGGGTCATTTACCCTATATAAGAGTCTGAATAAGTGATCTCAATGGTAATAAGCATTAATAAGGATGGGAATATTTGCATCTACATCTATTATAGAATGTTGAATGCTACATGCATCAATTTTCCCTTCCTAATTCCATTCATTGATGAAGTCCTAGAAGGCATCATAGGTTATGAGATATACACCTTCACTAATGGATTTTTGGCTATCACCAAGTCTAGATTAAGGAGGAGGATAAGGTTAAAATAACCTATCCTTTGGACTCAATAATGCACCATCCATGTTATCTAGAGTGGTGATCACCACATTCAAATATTTCATCCACATGTTCCCCCAAGTCTATCTGGATGATTGGAGAGTGTATGGCCTTATCAAGGACCATTGTGACAACCTGTGCCTAAAGGTGAAATCAGCTCTAGATATCCCTAAACCTAAAAAAGTGCATATCAAACACTTAGGGACATCATTTGTAATTATGGTTTGTTCATCGATCCAATAAATATTTCCATCATAATTCAATTAAAACTCCTTCGTTCACACCTTTCTTGGCCACTATGGATATTATATAAAATTTATGAATTATGTGAAGATTTTGGTTCCACTAGAAGAGATTTTGTGCAAGGATCAACCACTCTACTGTGGTGAAGCATAAGAGTATGCCTTTAAAACCCTAAATCTTAGATTAGCTAACATGCCTATCTTATAATTCCCTAACTATAAAACACCTTTTCATGTCTATGTCAATGTTTCTAGCTCTATGATTGGTGCAATCTTGGCACAACCTATAGAAGGCAAAATGGATCATCCCATCTCCTTCACTAATACAAAGTTGACCTCAATAGAGTAGACTTACATAACCATGAAGTGTAAGGTTTTCGCCATGGTCTATGCCTTGAAAAAGTTCACAAAATATTTGCTACCAACCTCATTCATCTTTTTCACTGATCATAAGGTGCTCAAGTACCTCATGAACAAGACTATTTTACATGGGTGCATATGCAGATAGATATTTATATTTTAGGAATTTTAATTTTCCATTATAGTTAAGCTTGGAAAGTAGAACCTGGGGCCAAATTATTTATCCTACATCAATTTTGGTGTAGTGGCACTTATTGAGGATGACATGTCAAACATGCAAATGTATAGATTCTATTGTATCCTTTAGTATTTGGTAGAGATCATTCCCTTTTTAACATCTAGAGTTGGACCCTAGACTATGATGAATAAAGAAAAGAAACAAATAGTAGTTTACACTACCCCCTTTCTACTCATCATTAGATAACTATATAAGCTAAGTAGAGATGAAGTATTGCATTGATGTATCTTGGAGCATGAAAGATATTCTATCTTGTAAGAGGTGTATAAAGGCATAGTAGGATGACATTGTGTTAGAGATGTAATAGCAAGAAAAGTGTTGCAGTTAAGTTTGTGGTGGCCAAACCTATTATAAGATGCTAAGAACTACACTAAGGCATGTGATATATGATAGTGTATAGGGAAGCCCAACCATTAGGATGATATGCCTCTCATCCCCATTCTTGCCTAGTTTCCATTTGAAAAATGAACCATTGATTTTGTTGGGTTGATAACTCCCACAGCACAATGCATAGGTGTAAGGTATATCCTAGCAACCACAAATTATTTCACCAAGTGGGTTGAGTCCATGCTAATAAAATACTACACAACTACCATAGCCATGTGCTTCATCTGGGAAAACATAATAAGTTAATATGGGTTCTCACTCAGTCTGACTAATGATATGGGAACTCACTTTATCAATGAAATGCTATGTATCTTATTGGCTGAGTATATGGTGGTGTACCATAGAATGACCCCTTATCATCTAAAATCAAATGGCATAGCTAAGGCATTTAATAAAATACTAGGAACATGCCTCAAAAAGATATGCAATGTTGGTCGTAAAGATTGGGATGATTGAGTGTTGGCATTGTTATGGGCATATCACATAACCTATAAGCACCTAAACAAGGCTAAAATGTTTCAATTGGTGTTTGGCACTAAATTAATCTTGCTAATGGAATTCTTGATACCATCATTATTCATCATGTGCATTGGTTTATTAGATGACTAAGTGTCATTGAACGCAAAGTTGGAGGACATAGAGTTCTTAGATGATATACATGCCCAAGCCAAGTGGAGCTAATAGATAGAGAAAACACATACAAAGCTTTGTCATAATAAGCATATAAATAATAAGGTGCTAACAGAATGAACATTTGTTTTGCTCTATGACTCCAAGTATTTCAAGTACCTAGGCAAACTATAAATGAGGTAGATGGGCAGGCCCCTATATCATTCACCACATATTTGAGATAGGTGCATGAAAGTTATGCACTTTGACAGGTGAAATTCTCCCTAGGAATTTCAATGGAAACATGTTGAATCAATATTGGCAATAGGGTAGTACTTACACCATAGAAACATTGACTTCTTGGTCACTAGTTAGTTTGAGTTTAAATGACCAAAATAATGTTTAGCATAAGATAAAGAGTTTTATTTTGTTTTATTCTTTGGTATTAGTGGAAAGAGTGAAGAATTGGTGCTTTGAAGCCCATTGAGAAAATATATTAACACTTCACTCATAATTCTAGCTAGGTGATTTGATCACTTGTACTTTCTAAGCACCTAAGGCTAGACACCTATGTTTTGGGTGAGTGAGGATTATTAGCATTAGACAAGGAAATCACACTAGACCACCATGCACTAAATTCTAGATGTATGGTGCTTTTAAGCCCCCAAGTAGATGTTCATTTATCCTTTCATTCATAAATCCAACCAAGTGAGTCAAGCCCTCATGCTTTCTAAATTTCCTAAGGTCAAACATCTAAGTGGTGGGTACAGGATACTCACCATACTCAATAAGAAGATGCATGAAATACATGTGCATAAGAGACAAATTATATGGATTTTAAAGGCCCAAGGAAGAACTAATCTAGTACTTCTATACATAATTCTAGTTGGGTGAGTCAAACCCATTTGATTTCTAATCACTTAGGTCTAAACACCTAAGTTTATGGTCATAAGGAGTTTGCCCAACTTGGAAGAAATAGGAGCCAAAAAAAGATGCACAATAAGATTGTGCATAAGAGAGAAAGTGAAGATGCAATACGATCATGCATAAGAGGACCAAAAGAGGAAAATCAAGTGCTAGAGGGCTAGCACAAGGGATTTGTATAGGGGAAGATAGGCTAAGGAAATATAAAGTGCAAGAAATTGACCAACTGTCATGTCCCCTTCTAGTTGACATATTTTGAGCGGATGATTAGCCTATTATGTGACCCTCGTAGGCTAATGAAATGGATAGAGGGTCTTGATAGAGATGGGTTGGAATTCGTTCGGGCTCTTTCGGACATGAATTAAGGGAGATATTATTATTTGATTGATTTAATCAAATATTAATTATTTGAACTCATTTTAATTAATTACTAATTAATTAATAATTATTAATTAATTATTAATTATTAATGATTTAGTCTAATTTGAGGATGCAAATTCTAAATTAAGACTTGGTCTAATTTTAAGACCCTAGTTCTAATTTAAGGAAGTCTAATTTAAGGGAGTCTAATTTTAGCAAGCACACCTTTGGAGGTGTATAAGAATCTCTCATGGGAGAGAGTTTGTATTCAAGCTTATTATTGATATTGATTCTTGTTAAGAAATTCTTCTATGAAGACTGAGCCAAGGGTTCCAGGATTCCAATTGCATTGAAGAACACCAACTCTTCATTGTGTGCGATTCAGAGGTTGTGAAAGATCAGCCGATCTATTGCCGAATTGAGAGATAACTTCACCCAGAAGTTATCATAGTATTACAGGTATTTGAGAGATAACTTCACTCAAAAGCTATCACAAGGGTTTACAGGTATTTTCTTTATTTTGAGTTTTTGATTCAAGAATTATCCAGATATAGATCTTTTGTGTCAGCCCATAATTCTATAGATCAAGATCAGGCATACAGGGTGTGTTATATCAGCGGCCGTACAAATTCCGTACAGCTCCGTGAAAATCCGTACGCATCTACAGGAAGTTCAGGTACTGACATCGGCGAACAGGGACTTACAGAGACCGACATCGGTCGACTCATCACCGACGTCGGCAAGGGGACCACTACAGGTCGACCGACGACGGCAGTATAACCGACGTCGACGACTGTGTTTTTTACACAGCAGGCCGAGACGTGCCAGATTCAACCCAGTTTGTGGAATATTCAGGCTATAAGGCCGAACTTTTGATATTCTTTGTATACCTGACAGAGGGTCTCTAATTGTAAGCTTATGAGCAAATAAATAAGAAATTATACTGTGATTTATTCATCTATTTGAAGATATTTTGCAGAAATTCAGATAAGCAATTTGGAGCTTTGTTTTGATATTCGAAGGGATATTACAGTGGTATCAGAGCTAAATCCTGCCATCCTGAGGGTTTAGAAATTTTATGCAGCCACAAGAGTTGCGACCACACGGGTATTACACACGCAGTAAAGCTTTGCTTGAAGGTACTCAAGTTCTAGAACAACCGCCGGAAGACATGGGTGATGATATTGGCAGGGTCCGTATTCCTCACCATCCGAGAGACCAAGATGATCCAGAAGTTTTACTTACTCTTAGAGAACTACGAGAAGGGCAAAGGCAGAATAACCAGGTATTACAGCAGTTGGCAGCAGCACTGCCAAGATTGGGTTCTCCGAGGAGACATTCCCCACACCGTGAAGATGTCAGGAGTGTTGCAGGATCACAGCGAGGCCATGGGACTGTTTCTCATACAGCGAATAGGCCTACTAGGCCTATCTTTGTGAGACAGGAGGCAGAGGAGGTGATAGCAGATGAGGAGCATGAGGAGACATTTACGGACACACTTAGGGCAGTGACTGAAGAGTGGGAGTCATTACCACATGTGGTCAGGGAGATGATTACTTTTGACCGATTCCTCACACAAAGGAAAGAACATTACCAAGGTCGACAGAATGGGAGACCAAGACCCCAGAACAATGATCTGAAGCAGGCTACGAGTAGGCTCTCACTAGCAACATTTGACGGTAGTGGTAAAGTGACAGCACAGGCTTGGGTTAGTAAGCTGGATACATTTCTCACATTGCGACCGATGGGTGAGGAAGATGCTATCAGATATGCGACACTACATCTCGAGGGAGTAGCTCACGATTGGTGGCACCATGGGATGGTGACACTCCATCATGATCGGATCACTTCTTATCAGGAGTTTGTGGACAGGCTGGTGGAGCGTTTTGACAGGAGGGATCCAGAGTCCTATTTCTGAGAGTTGGCACAGTTGCGCCAAAGTGGCAGTCTAGAGTCATACATTGGTGACTTCCAGAAGTTATCAGTCATGGTTCCTGACATTTCAGAGAGGCGACTAGTAGTACTCTTCGTAGAGGGATTGACAGAACCACTGAGAGGTTGGGTCAAAGGTTTTGATCCTCCTTCCTTACAGGAAGCTATGAAGAAGGCACGTAGTATGGAGATGGCAGCTCCATCTAGTAGATCTAACTCCAGAGGTACTTCTTCATCCAGGGACAGTAAGGGCTCCAACAGGAATAGAGAAAGACCAGGCTTCAACATAGATAAATCAGGGGTCAAGAATGATTCGAGGGCCAATCCAGCAGCACCACCTTTGGATAGAGAGGCTCTTAATGACCTGCGAAGGAAGAAGCTTTGTTTTTACTGTAAAGTTCCATATGATGCTAATCATGATTGTCCTTTGAGACCTAAGGGAAAAGCAAATTGGGTAATGTGGGCCTATTATGAGGATGAGGAATCAGAAGATTCCGAACATCACGATTGTTCCGAGGAGCCAGATGCTGAAGCTTCAGAGCCTTGGGTAGAGGCAGAGTCAGAGCTCCAGATTCAGGAAGCACGTCTATCTAGCATCCAGCACGAGGGATCATTCAGACTCTGGGGAGTTTTGGCAGGATAGAGGGTCATTACCCTTCTTGACACGGGCGCCACACATAATTTTATTGATACTAGATTTGTGGAGAAGCGTGGACTCACTACAGAAGAGTTTGAGGGCATTAGAGTTAAGGTAGCTGACGGTTACACCCTCAGATGTGAGCGGATGATCAGGGAGCTCCCATTACGCTTAAACAACTATGAGTTCAAGGCGGATTATTATGTGGTCAACATGGGAGATATAGACTTGGTTTTGGGCATGAAGTGGCTTCATTCCCTTGAAATAGTCACTCTTAATCTTAGGGATATGGAGATCCGTTTTGATGTAGATGGGAAGTCTCACATTCTCAAAGCAATACGGGACGGCAACATCAAGACTATTTCTTTACATCGGATGGAGAGGCTCATGCGACATGACATGGTAGAGTGGGCTGCCGAGTGCACAGTAGCACCAATACAGGAGGGACAACAGAAGACCGAGTACCACCCAGACATCCAGCAGCTGAGAGTCAAGCATGACGAGGTCTTTGGTGACATTCCACCAGGGAGACCTCCAGACAGGGGCATTGAGCATATTATTGAGCTTGAGGAGGGGGCTAAGCCCATTATGATTACTCCTTATCGACATCCTAAGCGGTTGAAGGATGAGATCGAGAGAACAATTAAGGAGTTACTGGCTATGGGTCATATTCAGCCAAGCAAATCACCGTTTGCTTCTTCAGTTGTTCTAGTGAAGAAGAAGGATGGTACCCTACGAATGTGCATTGACTACAGAGCCCTGAATAAGAGGACCATTAAGAACAGGTATCCTATACCACGTATTGACGAGCTTATTGACGAGCTCCATGGTGCACATTACTTCACGAAGATAGACTTAAGATCAGGCTACCATCAGATCAGAGTTCGCGAGCAGGACGTGGAGAAGACAGCTTTCCATTGCCATAGTGGACACTACGAGTTTATAGTGATGCCATTCGGGCTCACTAATGCACCAGCAACATTTCAGTCCACCATGAATAGAGTCTTCCATTCACTACTGAGGAGGTTTGTACTTGTTTTTTTTGATGACATTCTTATATACAGTAGGAATTGGCAGGAGCATTTGGCTCATCTGGAGACTATACTCAGCATATTAGAGAGGGAATCCTTGTACGCCAAGGAGTCCAAATGTGATCTGGGGATGACCGAATTGTTATACTTGGGTCATATTATCAGTGCAGGGGGAGTACGGATGGATCCTGAGAAGATCCGCGCCATCATAGATTGGCCTATTCCAGCAAACCTAACACAGCTAAGGGGATTTCTAGGTTTGTGTGGGTTTTACCAGAGGTTCGTGAATGGTTATTCATGACATGCAGCTCCCATGACAGATTTGACTAAAAAGGGTGCCTTTTGTTGGACACCTGAAGCACAGGAGTGTTTCGAAAGGTTCAAGGAGTTGATGACTACGTGCCCAGTTCTGGCACTACCTGATTTTTCGAAGCCATTCGAGTTGCAGTGCGATGCCTCAGGGGAGGGCATTGGAGCGGTGCTTATGCAGGACAAGCACCCCATAGTATATGAGAGTCGTAAGCTCAGAGGACCAGAAAGACTGTACAGCATCTATGATAAGGAGATGCTTGCTATCATGCATGCCTTGGCAAAATTTAGGCAATATCTAGTGGGCAGCAAATTTTGCATCAAAACGGACCACAACAGTTTGAGACATTTCTTGGGGCAGCGAGACCTCAATGATCGTCAGCAGAAGTGGGTGAGTAAAATACAGGCATATGACTTCGACATCTCTTTCATCAAGGGCACCCAGAATGTTGTGGCCGATGCTCTTTCACGCAGGCCGTATTTGAGTACCATGGTCCACATTACAGAGGATTGGCGACATATGATTGTGGCAGAGTATGCCAAGGATACATGGGCAGCTAGCATTGTTGAGGGATCGACGGTTGACACCAGATATACTCTTGTGGATGACTTGATCATTTACAAGAACAGGGTTTATTTGATCCCAGGATCATCGATGAAGAACATTATCATGCGAGCTTTTCATGATATACCTACTGCAGGACATCCCGGATATTTTAAGACTTACAGACAGATCAGGGAGAGATTCACATGGAAGGGCCTCAAAGCAGATGTTCTTCAGTATGTGCGTGAGTGCCCTGTTTGTCAGCAGAACAAGCAGGAGAACACGTACCCAGCAGGATTGTTGCAGCCACTTCCAATTCTTGACAGGAAGTGGGAGTGTTTGTCGATGGATTTCATTACGGGCTTGCCTAAAGCCCAAGGACGAGATTGCATATATGTAGTTATGGATCGGTTAACGAAGTATGCTCACTTCTTTCCGATTACCACCACACATACAGCTACACAGGTAGCAGAGGTTTTCTTCCGAGAGGTATTCCGACTGCATGGATTACCTCGGAGCATAGTGAGCGACAGGGATAGTCGGTTCCTGAGTCACTTCTGGCAGGAGGTGTTCCGACTTTGTGGGACCGAGCTCACACCTAGCACCAGCTACCACCCGCAGACTGATGGACAGACGGAGATTGTAAACAAATGGGTGGAGGGCTACCTCAGGAACTACATTGCAGGGCAGAAAAAAGCTTGGGTTAAGTGGATTCATCTATGTGAGTATTGCTATAATACGACTTTCCACATGACCATTCAGATGTCTCCTTTTATGGCATTGTACGGGTATGAGGCACCGAGTTTTCTAGATTTATTACTGAGTGATAGTAGAGTGCCGAGTGCTGGGGACCTATTGCAAGAGAGTCAAGATATTATGAGGACTCTCAAGGAGAATATTGCTAAGGCGCAGAATCAACAGAAGCAGTATGCAGATCAGCGGAGGACCGAGAGATCTTTTGAGGTAGGTGACATGGTCTATCTTATGCTGCAGCCTTATCGACAGTCTACTCTTAAGAAGAGCGGGGCAGAGAAGCTTAAGCCACGTTACTACGGTCCTTTCCGGATCCTAAGACGCGTTGGAGAGATGGCTTATGAGCTAGAGCTTCCTACAGAGAGCAAGGTACACAATGTCTTTCATGTATCATGCCTTAAAAAGGCGTTAGGACACCGTGTGATGCCTTCTACAGTTTTACCTCCCTTAGATGATGAGGGAAAATTGATCTTAGTACCTGAGTCCATCTTGGAATCTAGAGAGAGACAGTTGCGTCGACGGACCATCAGGGAATATTTGGTAAAGTGGAAAGATTTGCCAGTTGAGGATGCGACATGGGAAAGCGAAGATATTCTACAGCATCCAGAGTTGAGATTGCTTGAGGGCAAGCAATTTCAGGAGGGGCGGACTGTCATGTCCCCTTCTAGTTGACATATTTCGAGCGGATGATTAGCCTATTATGTGACCCTCGTAGGCTAATGAAATGGATAGAGGGTCTTGATAGAGATGGGTTGGAATTCGTTCAGGCTCTTTCGGACATGAATTAAGGGAGATATTATTATTTGATTGATTTAATCAAATATTAATTATTTGATCTCATTTTAATTAATTACTAATTAATTAATAATTATTAATTAATTATTAATTATTAATGATTTAGTCTAATTTGAGGATGCAAATTCTAAATTAAGACTTGGTCTAATTTTAAGACCCTAGTTCTAATTTAAGGAAGTCTAATTTAAGGGAGTCTAATTTTAGCAAGCACACCTTTGGAGGTGTATAAGAATCTCTCATGGGAGAGAGTTTGTATTGAAGCTTATTATTGATATTGATTCTTGTTAAGAAATTCTTCTGTGAAGACTGAGCCAAGGGTTCCAGGATTCCAATTGCATTGAAGAACGTCAACTCTTCATTGTGTGCAATTCAGAGGTTGTGAAAGATCAGCCGATCTATTGCCGAATTGAGAGATAACTTCACCCAGAAGTTATCATAGTATTACAGGTATTTGAGAGATAACTTCACTCAGAAGCTATCACAAGGGTTTACAGGTATTTTCTTTATTTTGAGTTTTTGATTCAAGAATTATCCAGATATAGATCTTTTGTGTCAGCCCATAATTCTACAAATCAAGATCAGGCATACAGGGTGTGTTATATCAGCGGCCGTACGAATTCCGTACAGCTCCGTGAAAATCCGTACGCATCTACAGGAAGTTCAGGTACCGACATCGGCGAACAGGGACTTACAGAGACCGACATCGGTCGACTCATCACCGACGTCGGCAAGGGGACCACTACAGGTCGACCGACGACGGCAGTATAACCGACGTCGGCGACTGTGTTTTTTACACAGCAGGCCGAGATGTGCCAGATTCAACCCAGTTTGTGGAATATTCAGGCTATAAGGCTGAACTTTTGATATTCTTTGTATACCTGACAGAGGATCTCTAATTGTAAGCTTATGAGCAAATAAATAAGAAATTATACTGTGATTTATTCATCTATTTGAAGATATTTTGCAGAAATTCAGATAAGCAATTTGGAGCTTTGTTTTGATATTCGAAGGGATATTACAGCACACTTGAACTAGAAGTAGAGCAAGAAGAGAATATAAAACTAAGGATGTTGAATCACATACATGTGATTCACTATGCCTAGGTTACCATATTGAAGGTGAAGGTCACACCAAGAAAACTAAGCACAAAATGGGAATCATCATAGATAGTTGGCATCCACCTAGATTTGAGTTGGAAGTGACTATTTGAACCACAAGTCACTTCATTGAAATACTATTAGGATCATTGAATGTAGTGATGGTGGAAGCACAAAGATCCATAATAAATGAGTTGGTGGTAGAGCATTTTTTGGATTTTGTAGATTTCAATAAATCTAGATTCTACCATGGCATTAAAAAACCTACATTAAAGATGGTAGATGAAAGTAGGTTATAAAATATCGTGTGGCAGAATAGTTTATATTAAAAACTATATAAACTTGAGACATCAAATAAACTAGAATGAACCAGTGAACTAGAGAGATGAAGCATAAAAACTCTACTAAAGCAAGAATCTAAGCACCCCCATGCACCCTAAAGTGGATGATTGTGAATCTAGATAAATTGCACTTATGATGAGATTGGTGTAGAGAGGTGTAGGAAGATAATTTAGTAAGAACCAATTGGAAAAAAAATCAAGTTACCACTGAGGATGCCATTAATGGACTACACAGCTCAAAGCCAAAGGTACAATCATAGAGCTCATGATTATGAAGCACCAAGAACCATTAAAGGCTTTGGTAAACTTAACCTTCAACACTTCAACACTAGTAGGTTCAAGATGGGTAAAAAGTGAAATGAAATGGGTCTATAATAATAAATTCCAAAGCAAGCACACATAGTGGTAGAAGCATCCCCTATAAGAATAGCAATGTCACTAGTAGAAGGAGTTAGCATCATGTAGGTCGACATTGAGGTGATAACAAAGATGTATTATCAAGTGATGCAATTCCCTAAAAAGTCTTAGTAGAGGAAAATTGGCATTCCTTTGTGTACACATACCAATTTAAGGAGTAACACTATTGTAATTCTATCCATATGCAATACCTAGTGATGTATTGGATGGTTGATATAAGGAATAATACAAATCAAGGTACAGCATTATTCGATGTCTCAATTTGAGATAGATTGATAGCTTCTAGCATAATTTAGTTGTATGAGTTGCCATGCTTTGGAAATCCAAAATAACTCATTCAATTCCTATCGTGTGTCCATGGTGACCACATATACTTTGTGAAAAGGAGCATGAGGCTATAGGATCACCTCATAAGAATGATAACCAAGCTCTCAAATGCTAGAAAAGACATCCATGAGATGATGAGTGATGATGAAGTAGATCATGTGACAAAGTTCTTGAGTTATTATAAAGAGGATTCACATTCCCAATCAAAAATTGTAATGACCCTAGAATGAGGGTGGACTCATGCCTCATGAGCTTGAAATTTTTCCTTGATGGTTGATGGATCAATGTCATAAAAAGTTACTTCTATGTCACCTATTATATAGCACAGGGCATGAAGTTTAACATAAAAAATTTTATGGTAGAGGAGCTTGGGAAAAATGCACTAGAATACCACATGACTAATGGGACCTTTAGGTGGGGGTCCATTCTAATCCTAATAGTCATGAAGGATATTAGGATACTAGATGGGGATAAGGATGATCTATGGATCTTCCCAGAACACAATGACTCCCCAGTGTAAAATTATAAGGACTTCACTTATCCTAGTTATTTTAGTGAAAAATATAAAACTTACATGATGGGGTGGTGTGGGGAGTATATAGAGGAATTTGTAATAAAGTGGCACATCCCCTAAGAGCATGTATGGGACAACCTTTGTTGTTATGCAACATTTTTTCATAGTCTGCTTAGTACTGGTCGATGACAAGTTTGGTTAGTTAAATCTCCCATACACTTTTTTGGCCAAGTATTTTAGGGATGTGCTCAAAAATATCCCCAATGCATAAAAATTGGATATCCTAATGAGGGAGATAGACATGGAAAGGAACAAATTATAACACCAATTCATGCACCCAGATGGAAAAGTGATAAAGGATGAAGAGAATGAG
Source organism: Torreya grandis (assembly GCA_037957365.1). Lineage (NCBI taxonomy): Eukaryota > Viridiplantae > Streptophyta > Pinopsida > Cupressales > Taxaceae > Torreya > Torreya grandis. Next base: position 20,574 of record JARHVA010004231.1, on the reverse strand, counting down.
TCAAACCACACTGACATCCACCCTCTTCAAAAAATAACCATACTCAAGCACATCCATAGACTATACTATGAGATGAAACCAAGGAGAAAGGGCCCTAGTGTTGAGTAGACCAATGACACTCCTATTAGGATTGGTGATGAAGGAACCTTGACACCAGTAGAAAAGAAGAAATATCCTAAGAAAAAGAAAGGGGAGATACTAGAAGAAATAAAGGAGTGAATAAAGTTTAAAATTGCCTCAAGCAATGAAGCCTTTCCATCAGCCCAAACAAAAAAGTGCATGAATTTCATGTCAAAGACCTCTCCTATCTCAAAGGAGAAGCAAAAGAAGCCAAAGTTCTCATCTATGATGCCCACTACACCCTAGTAGTCATAGAGGCACAAGAAGAATTAGATAATTAGAGTTAGGTAAGGGGGTATATATTGTGACCAAAGAGGACTCCTCATCTAGCTAGGAAACTTCCCTACCATGCCAAACTAAAGAGATGAGGTAGGAATAAGCTTGGAGGAAGCTTAGCCTTGGCAACACAAAAATTCAAAAGGTGCAAGAACTATAGAAGAGGAAAGAAGAAATGAGGAAGGCTAAAATTATAGAGGAAGGAAGTAAGAGAGCTGAGGCTGAAGAAAAGTGCATGATAAAAGGAAAAATGGAGGAAAATCCTAGTATGATATAATTACAAGAGGCTCTCCAAGGTATTAGTAATGTTGCACTTGGAGAAATAAGACCATTAAGCACACCAACTAAAGAAGCCACAACATAGCCTTTACAAGACAAAGAGGAGTCAAAGCATAAATGGGAGAAGATGGGCCTTGATCAAGATCATATTGAAATAGCACTAGATTTGTACCATAAAAGAGAGGGCATGAAGGCTAAGGGCATGACCCAAGTAGAAATTGATAAATTAGAGGCTGAAGAGATAAGGGCCAAGGAGGAGAAAACTACCATGATCATGAAAAAGATTAAGGTGGAAATAAATAAGGCTTAGAAGGAGAAGGCCAAGAAATAAGAATAAGAAGAGAGGGTTACCATAGGCATAGAACCCATAAAATCCAAAGTAGTAGATGTGCCTAATGCCCACACTAGCTCACCAAAAGAAGCTAAAAAATAGGTGGGCCCTAGTACTAGAGGGGTGCCTACAGACAAAGAAGGTGATGTTGGTGCCTCAAAGTAACAAAGAGGGAAAGGAAAAAGAGGGCTGGTATTGAGAAGGAAACTAAGGAGGTTCACATCAAAGAGCCACAAGAATAAGAATTGGATGAAGGGGGAAAGTCTGAAGGAGAATAACCCCTACAAGAAAGAGAAGAAGAGGAAGGCACTAAAGAGGGTAGCAACACTAGTGAAGAGGAATAGGATTAAATGAATTGACTATTGAAAAAGAAGAGTTTGAGCCAAGCTATAGGGAAAAGGTACAAAAGGGGTATACCCAAGATGAGGATTTATACATGTTGAAGTATATGCCCTCTAGAGCTGCAACTACATTGATGTGCCATCAAGTGTCCAGTGCACTTGATTGCTACATGGATGAGCATCATTTTGAGGTTCTATATAAATCAATATAGAGCACCAAAAAACTAGAAGAGGGGTATGACTACCAACTTGTCAACCCCTGAGATATGAACCTAGTAATTTTGGCTAATACCCTCCTTAAAATGGTATTTGAGGTGGCATGCAATAACATCATTCATGATTTTTGTGCCACAAAATGGAAAGATATAGTTCTTAAGGTAGAAAAACTTAGCAAAATAAAACTCAAACTCCAATAATTGATCAAGCACATAAAAGAGATAGAGAAAGCCCTTTTAGATGGTGTTAACACTTCTAATCTTTTAGAATAGGATAAGATATGCATGCTAGTATAACTAATGCTCCCTCAAATTATTTTAGTGTAGGAAAAGGAAGAAAACCCTTGAAAATCCCTAAAGAAAGAGTTCAATAAAAAGCTCAATGAGGTAGAGGACCTCTTTACAAGTGTAAAAGAGCACACAGATGATGTTGATGTCATTTTTTGAAAATTTTCCACCCTACAACTAGTCATCAACATGTGCCTCTAAAAGGTGAAGGGGGAGAAGGATGCATTAATGAATCAAGCATTCACTATCAATAGGGTCGAGCATATATAAATCATGGTGTAGTTTAACATTTTGAGTGCCCAGCTAAAGATTAAGGAACAAGACTTAGAGGAGCTCTTCTGCACCTTTTAGACAAAGGTGAGCAATCAAGGAGACATCCTAGATGGTGGGGTCTGAAAGGAAAAGGAAAGGATAGAGGCCTTTAGGAAATAACTAGACAAAACTGATGTCCTCATGCTCAAGTTTGCCTCTATGGAGATCGATAGCACCATTGAATAAATCAAGCTCACAATCTAGGGATTTGATAACTTCAAGGCAAAACTATAATAGAGTATACCCTAATTTTCTATAGCTAAGGTGTTAGAAGGATAGTCCCAAGGAAAACTAAAAATTTTGTATGAGGTAATGTTGGGCCCCATTTCATGTTAAGTAATGGATCTACACTAACTCAAAAAACACCTAGGCACAAGGTAATCATGGTGGGTGGTTGCTTTGTATTCTAGTAATGCTAGTTGGTTGGTGACTAACAACTCTAATTAGCATCAAGAAGTGGGCACATGGGATAGTGACCAAAAATTAAAGACAAGTGGCTCCTTTTGAATCATGTATAATTGGGAAGTGGCTATATGGGATAGTGACTACACATTAAATAAAACGTGTAGTGGAGGTGGTGAGATATGTACCTCCAGCACCAACTCAAAATTTGGCATGTTCCATTCCCCATGAACCTAGGATGCTCTGAAGCCTATAAAAAGAAGTCAAGTTTAGTTGAAGAGGGGAGGCAAACTGGAGTAGCAAAGCTCTAGAAAATTAGTGATAGATAGTTTCCATTAGAAGATAGTAGTTTGGGATGCTTGTAAATCTATCCTTTATATCACCCAAGCTCGCCTATGACCCTTTAGGTTTGTAGTATCTTAATTTGAGCTTATGCTCAGTTCAATTGATGTATTTATGTTGTTGTTTAACTTATTTAATGAATAATTCCTTTTAAAAATGGTTAATGGGTTAAATGGTTAAGTTTTAGAATGTTATTTGATTGCATGCTTTATTCTATCAAATGTATATATTGAGCTCTCACAAGCTTCCAACCTGACTCATTCATGATAGACCTATAGCTAGCAAGGAAACCCACACCTATGATATAAAATGCATTAAGTATGTTGAAGACCCTAAATCCCAAATGAAACCCATGTCTAAGAATAAGACCATGCCTAAGTCCCTTAATTAGCTAACCAATTAGCTTTTAAGCACTTGAATGCCATTGAGCCTATGAAAACCAAGGCTTGCACCTATGAATGCATAACCATCATTGAGTTAACCCAAGTCTTTGAAGAATAGAGTGCACCATGGCACAACTAGCCCAACACAGACCCTGATCCCTTCTTTATTGTGCTTTGGGTGAGAACATAAGGCTTGTGCCTTATGTATATTGATGCTAACATATTTGAGTGCTAAATTTTGAGTGCCATAAGACTAGTCAAGGCCTGTGCCCCATTGAAACAAGCCTAAATCCAACTTGTATATCTAGTTAAGTACATGAATATGCCCATGACTGATAATACCAACTTTTATACAACACCCAAAGAAGGATGCATGTTGGGAGAGCATCAAGCCAAAATAAGATAGTGATTGGATAAGATTGATGATGAGTGTAGCTTAGAGTTAAAGTCAAGTGATATGATGAAGAAGATGAGATATAAGAAATGATATGATTGAGTGACCAAAGGATGAAGGGTAAGATTTGGACTATAATGCAATCAAATCAATGAGTCATAATGTGATTAATAATGATGATATCCCTAGAAAGGATACATGCAAGGGAGTGAGAGATAATATAAAGTTATGATCTTGATCTTGCCTTAATTTAAGGAAGAAAGCACAAAATTTAAATGATGAATAACCAATCAGTGATAATGGATGATTTATGGAAGAAAGTATGGATGTTGTGATTTGTTTATCCCAATCGACAGGTGTGAGTGATTGACAAAAATATTAAGGAGATGATTGTAGGAATGGTAATTGATCAATAGAATGATTTATTAATTATTGATATTATAGCTTAAATATTTGACTGATGAAATACTTCAGGATGATGAGGGATAAAAGAGATGTGATAAATAATAATGGGGAAAGAGGAGAGAGTGGTCGAGTTAATCTCAGGAACACCATATGACTAATCATTGCCTACATAGTCTAAAAAGACCTCAGGCTAATATAGTTCAAAATAGATGATACATAACAAGATATACTAGAGGAGCAAGATGAAAATGATTGTTATACATGTTAGTTTTTAGATAGAGGATACGACTTAGAAGTTAGACATGAAGATAAAATTATTGGGAGAAATTATTGGATGTTTATGATTAAACCTTGATGATCAAATTAATGATGCGATGAATATGATTAAAATGAAGCTGATATATGTATGCATATAAATTTTCATGTTTAATCACTAAAATCACTAATTTCATTTATTTCCATCTAATTTATCCTAATATCATAATATCCTAGTCCTAGTCTAATATTTTTAATATATTCCCCATCCTATACTAACCTTATAACATCCCATCCCTAATTAATTTATGTAAATCCCCATTATCCACTAACAAATCTTATCTTATATAATATTTGGGAACTTTAAATTCCCTTCCACCTACCTTAGCCTAGGAGTATCCTTTCCTACAAATCTACTCCCTAATCACCTAACACTTATCTAATCACTAACCTAAACCCCTATCTAATCCTCATTAACTCATAATGAAGTATAGAGTTCTCAAACTCTAAAAACTTCCTCCAACCTCTCCACTCCTATAGAACCCTCTAAATCTAGAAGATTCTTAGGAATTTTAACTTCATTTTTACTTATTCCACCAACCTTATAAATAGCCATGTAAAGATCTTGGCTAGACTAACTAGAAAATCCTTTATCCTTCATGCTAAAATCTTCTATCAACTAAATATATCAAACTATCAACTTAGTCTATTATCAAGCTAATCACATGTTGTCTAAGAAAATATGAGTCTACAATCAAGCAATCAAATAAGCATTGAACCCTTCTTTTGTTGGATCTTGATTTGGAGCATTTGTCTAAAGGATTATGATGTGGGTATGAATGTTTCATTTTTTTGTGCACTATGATCCTTTTGGCTCTAAAATTGAATAATGGATTGATTTTTTTAGTAGATTTTGGTTAATTACATCATATCTAGAATCCATCACTCAAAATGGGATCCCTCTTTTTGATTTGAAGTGTGTGGATTAAGATTGTAAGTTAAATTGAAGGCAAATTTGGGCTCAAATTTTCAAAATTCTTACATTCCATGTGAAATCCAACTTTGCTCTACAAAAAGTGATTTTTCACGAGTAATTTTGACCTTGACAATCATGATTTTGAACTTAACTATAGAATTTAACCGTTAGTCATTAAGTCACCTAACTATTTTCTTGAAGTTTCAAAAAATTATTTATTACTAGTCATGATTTTGATCCTCATTTGTGATTTTGAATATTGTTGACACAATTTTGCTCATACTGTAGTAGTTATTGTTAGTCAAAATCATTTATTGCTAGTCACAATTTTGAATTTCATCTATAATTTTATATATACTAGTTATGATTTTGATTCAACTTATAAATTGCCTTTAAACATATTAACAGACTTTATAATTAGTTTTTTTTTTGTTTTGGATTTTTATTACCTATATAAAGGTTAAAATTTTGATGATCTGAAACTATCAAGGTCCTAAGTTCTATGCAAACTCACTTATTTGCAGTCATAGTTTTGATTTCTAGTTGTGACTTTAACTCTATCATTTATGGTTTTAAATAGCTAAACATTTTGAGGTTTTATGGCCTAAAATCTATACATATTACTAACTTTACATATTTTCCTTACTACCTATATATATATATATTGGTTTCTCTTTCAAACCTCTTTCTTGTAAGGTTAAGCTGAAATCTAATTGTGATTTTGAAATACATATACTTTAATATTGTTTTAATTCTAAGAAACTTCTATGAATAACATATTTTATAAAAATTATTCTGGTACCACTTATAAGAATAATTAATCTCTAAAAATCTGTAAATATATTTTTTTTCTCTATCTTTTAAGGTCACTTATAGTTAGTCATGATTTTTCTTTGCATTTGTGATTTCGCATATCTCATAGGTGATTTTGACCTATCAAACTATAGGGTACCATGAAAATTTAATAGTTTAGGAAAATCACTTACCCTAATTTATGATTTTGACTGGTAATCATAATTTTGACATCTCTTAGGTGATTTTACTTACCTAACCACATGGATATTATCATGATTTGCTCATAGTTTACAAAAGTATGTGTCTCTAATTATGATTTTGACCTACTTTAAGTAATTTTGGGTCCTTGGATGTAGTTTTTAATTAACACTGACTACATATCTATGATATTTATCAAGCAAGTAGTGATTTTTCTCTTTCTTTTCCTTCAAAAATTCTCTCTTTTGAGTGCATTTTTAGGACCCTTTTTGGTGAATTTTGAGTCATTCCAAGGGTTCTTCAAGTCCTAAATTTCATTTTTTTCTATGTTTTTCCTTGTAATTATTGGTTAATTTAAAGATCATATTGGTCACATCCCTAATCAGGTCTTTAGAGATATTCATTTCCATACGTCTCATACATACTTTTCACTGGGTCTATCCCAAGGAAAAGTCCTTGGAACTCTCATCATCATACTCAAAAATCCTTATCATAAAATTAGATAGGCCTTCCTTATATATATTTTACCACACCTTAGAGCTATGTTAGGATTACACATATGAAATAGGTATGAGTCTATCTCTGTCTCCTCTTATGGCTTCTTCCATTTTCTTCCTCAAACTCAGTGACCAAATTGAATTCTCTAATGCTTTCACACACATCAACATAAAATAATGTTTAAAATTATTTAAAAAGTTGTGATGCTTTACCTTATTCACTAAATCTACCAATTACTTCTAATAAATAAAGGAATCATTATGTTTCATAGCCATTAAGTCAGGACTACTCATTAAAACTACCCTTCATGTGAATAAGTCCCATCCTAAGAATTAATGATTGGGCTTAAATAATTATATAAAATATTAACTATTTAAGAAGGCAAACCATCATATCCTTGATAAATTACATATCCTTGATTAATGACATCGATATTTTAAAACCCATCAACCACCTTGTTACCCTCCCTACAAATATGATCAATAGTGACATCCTTACATTGCTTTACTAATCATTTTTCATATTTTATCTCTTACTTAATGGGACAAGATTGTTTCACTTTTATTGAGAGGGCATTCAAGATATTTAAGGATTCCCTTTCAATAACTATATTTTTATTTTTAGATGCACCACCAATTGAATGCCCTAGAGAGATGCTTTGGCCTCAACCAAATGGTTGGTTTGGGATCCTATTAGCACTGCATAAGTAGTTATGATGACATAATTGATATATAATAACCCATTATCCTCTAAACATTATAGTTTTTCCTTTTGTATCCCATGAAAATTCAACTTCATCTAGTTTAATTGTGGTTTGGATCATTTTAATTAGCTTCAATCTATTGTTTGGTATAATTTTTCAACCAAGAAGTTACTGTTCCAATCAAAGAAGATAAAATATTTGTCTTATAAGGTTAAATGTTTTTTTGGAATGAAATCCTTCTAATTTTCTATAATGGCTATGCATAGCCTATGGAAATAATTTTTTAAGACTAATCCATTTGTTATCAAAAATGCAATCATTCTTAGCTTTTTAGATTTCCCAAAAAAAATGAGGGAGGGATAGGTACCATAAGAAGGATAATGAGGTAAGATTCCAAGGTGGTTTCCATTAAAAATAAGATCCATGATAGAGCCCATTTTGACTCAAGTTATATTGAAATTTTGAAGGAGAAAACCCCAAATTTTGGAAACAAAGGTGTAGTCTAAAAGGAGGTGGGTGACTATTTCCTCGCTAAATTTACACAAGACACACTTATTAGGTATTATCAAACCTCTTTTGGTCAGATTATCAATGGTGATAATTTTATCCTAGGTGATGAGCTAGTAGAAAAAATTAACCATGGGGGTGATATGTTTGATCCATAAGTATTTCCATTAATCCCAATCATACTCCTAGTTTAGGTCAACCATACAACCAATTTTAATAGAGTAGTCTTTACTATCATTATCCATCCAAAAGAGGGTGTCTTTTTTGGGGTATATGGAGATGTGTATTTATTGAAGTTTCAACTTTAAGGCCTAAAGTTCCTAATAAATTTTCGTGCCTATTTCTAAATGCATAATTTATAACTTATTGATTTATTCAACATTAGACTAGTAATATTTGATCTTTGTACCGTAGAGGTTTTTAAAAACCATACTTAGGTTAGACTAAGGGGATTTTAATTCAATAGGGTCCTTGAATATCTAATGGTTGTCCTAGAACTCAAATTTTTACTCATTTTCTGCATTCTATCTATTGCCTTTCCTCAAGAGGTCCTTACTAAATGAAATATATTTATATAAAGTTGATCCATTGCTTGGTCCTTCCTCACATAGAAGATAATAATCTTGTCCACCTTGTAGATACTTATATTTAATTATCCACATCCAGTGAATGTCATCCCTAATTACCTTCTACCATTGTTTGGTAATGATGGATTGATCCATACTCCCAGCATTCCTAAGACCAAGGCCCTCATTTACCTTAGGAAGGTAAGATTTTTATAAGGAAACCAAGGGGAATTTATATCTATCTTTTGAGCCTCTCCAAAGAAAATTATGGTGAATTTGTTCCACTTTTTTATAAATCTTGCTATGGATTCAAAACAAGGACATGAAAAACACAAGAATGCTTTGAATTGATATTTTTAGCAGTTAAAGTTTCTCATCTTAGGATATAAGTGACCTTTCCAACCTAACAAATTATTTTTAATTTTATATAGTAGAGTATTACATAAGGTAAAATGCATTATTACAATAAATAGGGTCATACTTAGGTATGTAGAAGATAAATTACTAACTTGACAACCTAGAATCCCTAAAATCTTATTTTTCAAGCCTTCTAAGGTGTTCAATAAAAATACTAAACTTTTTCCATAGTTAATACATTGACCCGATAGATTTTGTAATCCAAGAGGATAACCTTGAGATATATTAATTAAAAAACCATTGCTTCACCCATAAATAAGGTATCATCCATGAAATTTTCATGAGTGATGGGTTAATTCCTAAGATAAATTTAGTTTATTTGATGGATCCTTACAATATAATTTCTTGTAATCTTTCACAAATAATTTCAGCCAACATGATGAAAATATAAGGAGATAGGGAATCTCCTTGTATTAATCCTCTACCTACTAAGAATAACCATTTTAGGACTCCATTTACTAAGATAAAAAAACATAAGATAAGGATACAATTATGGATGATTCCTCTGAAATCATTATAAAATCCAAATATTTCTAACACCTTGTATATGAATCTCCATGACACCCTATCATAGGCTTTATTCTTATCTAGTTCCAAGAACATACCCTATTTGGAGGAATTCAAAACATAATGGATAGATTCATGTACAATTATTCTCATGTCCATGATTTGTATCCTAGAAAGGAAAGCACATTATTTCTTAGCTATGATCTTTTTTAGGAGAGGTTGGATCCTTAATACTAGGGTTTTAGTATAGATTTTGTAAATACTGGTACAGAAACAGATAGTTCTAAAAAAATTTAGTTGATTTTCTCTATGATTCTTAGGGATTAGGATAAGGAATGTGTTATGCATATCTATAATAATATTTCTTAATTTGAATAATTCACTCACATCTACCTACACTTCATTATGAATGATTTCCCAAAATTGTTGTAAAAATAGAAAAGGAAATCCATTTGGCCTAAGGGCTTTATCTCCTTCCATTGAGAAAACTATTCATTTAACCTCTTCCAAGGATGGAGGTTTGAGTAAATTAGAGTTATTAGTCTAACCTATGACCTTGGGTAGGTGTCATAACATTTTATAAATTGTGTCCAAATCTAAACAGTACTTCTAAACAACATATCCTTATAGTAGAGAATTATTTTTTCATCAATTTTATCATCTTTTGTTTACTTTATTTCATATTATTAGATCAATTAAAAAAATTAGTGTTTCTATGTTTGTAAGTTTCTTGGTGGAATAATTTCATGTTTTTATCACCTTATTTTAACCACATACATCTAGAATTTTGTTTCTATAATGACTCTTCTGTTGCTTCAAGGTTGTGGTACTTACAAATTAGTTTTGTTTCCTTATTGGGCATATCCTCATTTACACCATTGGTAAAAGAAAGGTTTTCTAGATTCTATAGATCCTCCTCTAAATATTTCTTTTGGGAAAAATATTCCCAAAGACTTGTTTTTTCCATACTTTAAATATTTGTTTGATGTGGTTAAGTTTATTAGCTAAGATGAACATATTAGATCTAGAAAAAGGTTCCCTCCACCAATCCTTGAGGGATTATTAAAGATCAAGATGAATGGTCCACATTTTCTAAAATCTAAAGGGGAGATTATTTGGTTTGGAAATTAATTCCCCAAAAAATATAATAGGATTATGATATAATCTGATTATGGGGAGGGAAGTGTTGTTTACTACAACCACCCTTGGTCTCTAGAACACTTGCACACTTGGAAGGGGGTAGTTTTGGTAGAGATCAATTCAGTACTTCTCCTTGAAAACATCTCATGATGAGTAGGTTAGTTCAAGATCATGTCCACATGAATCATCAAGGTTCTTTATACTTTTATTTAATTAAATGAGTCTTGAAATAAATGTTGGTGTCATGGTTTATGTTAAGCCTCTTTGAGAGTTTATTTATTTTATTATCAATTAAAAATATGTCTTAAGGTCTTTTTTAGGTCTTGAGTAATCTTATTAGGCCTCATTCCATGCCTAGAAGGATTCTACTTAAGGATAATGCAATACGTTATCAAAGGTCTAATTGTGTCATTTTAAGATCATGAACAAAGCAAAAGATCCTAATGAAGAATTCATGAGATTATAAAGAAACAAAAAGGATTCTTATGAGGCATAATAATTCATAAACATTCCAAAAAGTCACAAAAAATTCCTCATTTACTAAGAACCATTTTAGGGTAGCACCCCTTATAGGGTTAAGGGGTAGTGCCTCATTTACTAAGAATCATTTTAGGGAAGTTCCCCTTAGTCTCTTTCATCATCATCTCATATTAAATTCTTAATCATTTTATATATCTTTATCTAGTACATCCTTATCTTATTATTAACCTTCATCTCATTTTTCATATCTCAATCTAGTATTACCTCATCTAAATAGATCCCATCTTACTTTGTCTTGAGTTTTTATCTTAAAACACATCTAGTTTCCTTTTTAAGTCACACACTTTTCAAAACCATACTCATCATGCCCCTAATCATTAGTTCATCACCATAGACTTGTCTTGATCTGAAATCATCATTACATCACCACCCTTATTTACTTGTTATCATCTCAATACCATCATCATTGATACCTCTATTTAATCCCATTATATCCATCCCATAAGTCTTGAGTTAGTCCTTTTGTCTTATCACTCTATTAGTAATTTAGTCTATCACCTATCACTTTGCCATATTTTGTACTTAGTCAATACCTTATTAAAAACTTGTCACTTTGTCAGTTTCAATCTAGCATCCAATCATCCTTAATCCACTCATCTCTAATCTTGTTGTCTTGCCTATTTATGACTAACACCCATTTAATCATCTTGTTAATTTTAGTCTAGGCATTAGTTTAATCCCTATCCTTTTTATATCTTGAAAATTAGGCATTATCGATAGATCATTAACACTTATCATACTATCAATTTAATATATGAACCTAGTCTGATATCATAATCCATTTAGTTTATCTCATCCTCAACATCACCTATCATATGAGCTTAATCAATTAGACTTAATTTATCCAAGGATCATATTTTTACCCAATCCCTAATATAAATTCACATCATCCCCCTTTTGTCATTTGAATACCTTTCATCCATCACCCATTTATCATCTACCCACATTGATTTGGACCCAATTCTTGTAAAAAAATACCTATTTATCAACAAGGATGAGATCATTTTATGGGCCCTAAAAATGGGTGCCTACCTACCTTCAATCCTTAATCCCATTAAGCCTAAATTAGCATCCCTTGTCCTATCTAAATACCCATATAAACCTATCCCACATGCTATCCCACTATGGTCAGCCCCATTATCCATTCATCATAACCATAATCATAACATCCCCTGATATACAAGTGATGAGGTCACCCTATTTCATAAGTATATCTTTGATAATAAGGATGAATGCCTTTTATGACTATTAGATATGGGTTCCTACCTTACTAATGATTTTAAACCCCTATACCTACGGTCACCTAAAAAATAAGTGCCTCATCAACCTTTATCTACATCTAATTCTTGTGACAACCAATCCCATTCTGATCCCCCATCCACTAGTCCTAATCCTGGTCATGACCTTCCTAGTTAGTATATTAATAAAGATATTACCTTATTTAATAAATAAATTATTGCTAAAAAGGATGTAGTCCTCTTGTATCTCTTATATATGGGTGCCCAACTTCTCATAAGCTTTAACCCCTTTAATTAATCTTACCTACATTTCACACCCATCCATAGTTGAATCCTCCATTTACCAATCATATTCCATCACAAACCCCCTATCCTACTAGCAAAGGGAAGCATAACTTTTCAACCTCATCTAATTTCCATTCATAACCTAAACAATATCACACACCACCATCTCCCAATATCACAACATCACCATCATGTTCTTCCAATCCTAAATCCATCACTTCCAAATCCAACACTAGAGACAAGCAATATACCCCTCTCCCAATAGTTTTAGAAGTCCTATTTTGGAAACTAGAGGCCATATGCATGATTGTCTACCCAAAAAAAAAACCTATGGATTTATTTAAACATACACCCTAATGGTATCGAGCAGAATAATTTTATTTATACCATAAAATCCTTGGGAATTCTATTAATATATGTTTCAATTTTATAGATTATGTCCAAAACTTATTTGATAGTGGTGACATTAAAATTGAGGTTAAATCCAATTCATCTACACCTAGGAGTGTGTAAAAAAGGGTATGCCAAGAATTGCTTCCTAAATATGATCAACCCTCTTCCCTACTCAACCAAGGTCATGACTCCAATCCTTGCCATACCACAACCATCCTAGCTCAAACCATACCTATATTGTATTCACACCAAATCCCCCATTTTCACAAATCCATTAATCCTAAAGAATCCATTCACAAACTCAAAGTGCAAAAGGTATTTGTGGGCAATGATGTTATCTAATGTGCTATTATTAAAAAATCATCTATCAGTGGCATTACTACATCAACAATATTTTTAGATTCAACATATGAATGGTCATCTACATTGATATCATGTTTGACACTAGCATATGAATTTCAATCCATGTTAGAATCATCATTCCTTATATAAAATGAAATTTATGCTGACACATATTTCTTTGAGGATGTCTATAATTTAAATGTTGACCATTCAAATGGCATGACTCTTAATTTGTCTCAAGATGATGAAATCATAACACAACTCTTGGATGTTTTATCAGTCAAAGATCATCAAGATAGATATGAATTAAATTTAGATGATAATTCTAAAAAGAGTCTTAGTGATCCTATTGATATTCTTGAAGACACTTTCTCCAAAATTAAGGTTGAGCCTCCTAGTAGCTTTTATGAGGACCATGTTTCCCATCATCTACTTAATCCACCCCTTTGACCACACATTCCTAATCATCCACCTCATGTTAACAATCCCTCCATCCCACACCCCAAATAGGATAAACATGGACACACATCATTAGATTCCCCTCAACATGTAGTCTCATATGCCAAATCTACAAGGATCTAAGCCAATAATCAATTAATCAAGCTAAATAATCAAGTCAATTGTGATCTAAAAGTAATAAATTAGAGTCAAGAAGAGTTTTTTAATTTTCCAAGTCAAAAAAAATCATCCCCTAGTAAAAATATCCTTTAGATGTTAGGGGACCATTAAATTCAAAATGATCATCATCTAGCAAGTCAAAGATCACATTCATCTAGTGAAACCTGAATTCAAGCATCGAGGGGTAATCAAAGTCCAAGTCAAATATCAAAAATTCAAAAAAATTTAAAAATTAATAGAAATATGTCTGATAATCCTCTTAATAATTGGATTAAATAAAAAATAATTCATAAGGTCTTGGATCCTTTAACCTCACTTAGAATATGGCACCAATAAAAAATATCCCTTTCACTATATCCAATGGTGTGTGCAAATGTTGAACTCCATTTATGATCTCTTCCCATTCACACTATTCATCATCATATCATTCATCCACATCCCTTACCTCACTATTAAAACCATTTAATTCCATCCCTAACACACATCACTTTCCCAAGAAGCATCATCTCTCATAAGGGTTACAAAGACACCTCGTTAAGACATCTAAAGGATGCTAAATCAAGAATCAATAAAGCTCACAAGAACATTAGTGAGTCCAAAATCGATAAAATGGTCCTAGTATCACATATCTATAGAATAGGTGTCATATAAATCACAAAAAATGTCTACATCATTCATATTACACCCATATATAATAAATCAAGATGCCATTAAAAGAGTCAAAAATTAAAAAAATAAAAAATCATTCATCCAATGGTGAAAACCAGTCTTTTGGCACCTTGGGCAAGTACCATGATGAAAACTAGTTTTCAGCATCATGGTAAAATATTTCATTATCCACATGGTACCTCAGCACTTGGGGTAAAAACCATCCCTTGTTAATCTCATCCATATCATCCTTATCTATCTTATCCCTCTGTCTATTGATTCTACCCATCATCTACCACATATATTACATCTTATTATGTCCATCCTTCCTTCTTATCTTGACCTTTGTAAGGACATGGAAGATGTCTTGAGAATTATTTTAGAATCATCCTGGCATATCTTCTAATGGACACTTAGGAAACTAAATATATGGTTCCATCATGATGTGGTCATTGGTGATCCCTAGTCCATTCTTCTTTGTTCCTCATCCCCTTTTCAGTCTCACCCTCATACTTTTATCATCTCATCAATCATTCAATTTGTCCTTATCCTATTTTCTATAATATTTATTCCCTTTTCTAGTAACCCCATTTATATAGTGTGCATACATATTCCAAAAAAACCTAAAAAATATAAAATTCACAAAAATCCAAAAAAATATAAGTTTCCTTGTATTATGTTATCTTATCATATGTCTTATGTATCCGATCATCTTATCCTATGTCTTAAGTCATACATATCATCTTTATCACCTTTAATTTTCTTATATCCTAATGGTCTCACCATTTTGTCTTGTGATATGTCCTAATCTTTTCAACCAAGTCCTTATTCATAACCTTATCCTAATCTACGTCACTAGTCTACTCCAACTCCATACCCTTGTCCAAGTCTATAGCCTTAATCCAAATTGACATAATCATGACCATATTAGTCTAATTCATCACCTAATCAATCATCCCTTTGACTCTCATTAGGATAATTAGATAATACACAATGGCATTACATGTAGATACTCGTGTGTTACCTATATGCTCTTTGTTGTTTGATTTATTTGCATGTCTTTTATCATATATATATATATATATATATATATATATATATATATATATATATATACACACACACACACACACACATACACACACATACATTTGTTTTCTTGTCTATGTTTATTAGTCATTTAATTAGTCTTGCATCATGTCTTTTTCATCAAGGGTGAAATGAATAAGGATGTTATGATGAAGCCCACAAAATCTATAATAATGTTTTTAGGTGCCCTATGCATAATTCATAAATTGCCCCTTTTACAATCATGCACTTTGGAACAATGACCTCTTGGTCATATGTATAACATGGGGCATACTACCGAGTGGTACATTTAACATAGGACTGCTTAGACTATGATGAGACTTATTACAGTAATTATAGCTTGATAATGGATTGCACTCACCATTTCTCCTATCCTTTATCACCTACCTAATCATCTCATTAGCTTCATCCCATCATCAAGTCAATCATCCAATTTCACTCATCTAATATCAAATCATTACTCCAAGTCCTTTTATCATCATGTCTATATCCTCAATCCAATCATCATCACACCTCACATCTATCTAAAAACTAACATGTCTAATAGTCATTTTCATCCTCCTTCTCTATGTTATCTTGTCATCTACCATCTAGTCTAAAATACATTGGACTAAGGTATTTTCAAACTATGTAGGAATTTCTTATTCATATAATGTGTCTAAGGTCAGCTTAACCACTCTCTCCTCTTTCCCCATCATTCATCATCACATCTCATTTGTCCCTCATCATCCTCAAGTCTTAAATCACTCAAATACTTGAGCTATAATATCAATCATTAATCAATTAGTCTACTAATTAATCACCATCCACACAATAATCTACCCAATCTTCCCGTTCAATCATTTTCACCTATCAATTAGGATGGATAAGTCACAACATCCACCTTTTATTTTGTCAATTATCCATTATCAATGATTAGTCAATTCATCATTTGAATTTTATGGTTTCCTCTTCTAATTGGGACATGACCAGGACCATAAATTTATTATGATATCTTCCTCCCTTACATGCATCCTTTTTAGGGGTATCATTGGTATTAATCACATTATGGCTCATTAGTTTGATGCATTGTAGTCTAACTCTTATGCTTTGTCCTTTGGTCACTTGATCAAATTTTTTATTCTCTCTCATCCCCTTCATCATATCACTCAACTTTAGCTTTGAGATATACTTCTCATTAATATTATAAAATCATTATCTTATACTAGCCTATATCTCTCCCTTGCATGTGTCCTTACTTTTGATATGTTGAAATCTCATGGCCTTTATCATCTTGGTTTGCAGCTCTCCCTAATATGTGTTCTTACATGGGAGACATTGAAATCTTGAATCCTTTTATCTTATCATCATCATGTTATGGTTGATTACCCCTTAGGATGTATGAATAACTATGACATAGTCATGTCCACTCCCTATGCATATGTAGCTCATTATTCATGTCAAGTTCATTTTCTTCATCATCAATCTCACATCTATCATCACATCCCTTTGTCTACCTAACATCATTAATTTTGTCTATTTCCATATAGTTTATCATAATATCCTAGTCTTAGTCTAATATTTTTAATATATCCCCCATCCTATACTAACTTTATAACATCCCATCCCTAATTAATTTACCTAAATCCCCATTATCCATTAATAAATCTTCTCTTATCTAATATTTGGGAATTTTAAATTCCCTTCCACCTACCCTAGCCTAGGAGTAGCCTTTCCTACAATCCTACTCCCTAATCACCTAACACTTTACTAATATCTAATCTAAACCCCTATCTAATGCTCATTAACTCATAATGAAGTCTAGAGTTTTCTGACTCTAGAAACATCCTCCAACTTGTCCACTCCTCTATAACCATCAAATATAGAGGATTCTTAAGAATTTTAAATTCCTTTTCATTTATTCCACTATAATTATAAATATCCATGTAAAGCTCTTGGCTAGACTAATTATAAAATCCATGAACCTTCATGCTAAAATCTTCCATCAAGTAATTCTATCAAACTATCAACTTAGTCTATTGTCAAGCTAATCACATGTTGTCTAAGAAAATCTAAGTCTACAATCAAGCAATCAATTAAGCATTGAAACCTTATACTATTGGATCTTGATTTGGAGAATTTGGCTAAATTATTGTGATGCAAGTATGAATGTTTCATTTTTTATGCACTATGATCCTTTTTGGCTCTAAATTTTCGTAATGGATTGATGTTTTCAGTATATTTTTGTTAATTACATCATGTCTATAATCTATTTCTCAAAGTCTCCATCTCACACTAATGTTTCAACTAGTTCAAAATCCATCACCAGATAAACCAAAACCAAACTCCACTAATCCTACTTCTAAAAAAGGAAATAGGGTGGATTCCCATTAAATCCACCATCCCAAGGCACTACACATTTGAGAAAAATTAGAAAAGATTTTGCCACACATTATCATTAATGCTTTCATCATTTAGCTTGCCTCCCCCTCCCATGCTCCATGAAAGGAAAAATTATGAAAATCCACCATTTCAATCCTTATATAATCATGCCAATGTTCTTTACAATTTTCAACCCATGATTCCTCCATTTGGTCTATGCTTACATTAGCCAAAAAAATCAGCCACTCTATCACTTTCCATAAAGTAATGGGAACTAGACCAACCTCTAAACTAACCCAATAATGACCAATCATGAATCAAGATATTCTCTAGATTCTAGGATTTAGCATTTTTCTTTGAAAAAGCCTAGATAACAACTTGAAAATCTCCCTCAATTTCCAAAAATTCCACCCCACATGAGAGATCCAAGGATATACCAGTGACTATTGCCTATGCTTCATCTTAATTATTGGTCTCATCCATAAAATTATTATATTCCACTCAAATTATAAACCCACTATAGTATTTTATCACACATCTTGCTCTAAAAGCTCCTAGATTACCTCAACAAGTTCCATCGAAGTTGAATCTATACTAACCTAGGCACATGGACCTCCAAACAACCAAATCTTAATTAATTTATCAACCGAATCTACCATTGACCCTTTAACAAGGAACACACATAATTTTTTTTATGGAATATTTTTTACAATAAATGTAGCTCATAATTTATCATATTACCTTGTTAAGGTATTTCATTCAGTACAACATTTTCTATAAAGTAATCTTGAAATCTCCTTTTTATGAAATATAATGCTTTGTCTTCATTCATTACAACATTTTCTATAAAGTATATTTTTTGACTTCCAATTATGTCTAAGTATGTTTTAAATTTTATTTATTATTGATTGTAAAAATAATTTTATTGATATCAATTTTGGAAGTATGTTTTGTTAACATTGCAAAAGAGACAATTGCTTTCAAACAGAATCTTATTATAATTAAAACAACTCAACTCTATGTAGATCAAAAATATAGTATTTTTTATCCTTTCAAATATTGGAGTACATCATCTCATTACTCAATACTTAAATTAAGTAACCCTAAATCAAAATTGTGATAATGATCATGACCAACAACTATAGAATATATATATATATATATATATGTATGTATGTATGTATGTATGTATATACATATTTCCAAAAAATATAATATTTAAAATACCAATTGTTTGTCATTTATGATTTAATAGAACTGACTCGGTCTCAAAATGAATCATAGTAGTAATAGGATTATGTCCTTTACAAAGCATTACAATCAAGTTAACATTAATATATATGAATATCCCCCATTAGTGTGTGAATGATTCCCCTATTTATGTACTTTGTTGACCTTACATTCCATAATGGTCTACTTCATTATAGTGTTTATCCCCTATTGCATGCAGATCAATATTGTTTCCATTAGTTCCATTTTTTGTTTCCAATACCTCTATTTCTTATGATTTCAAATTATCAATTCTTATACTTAAGCATTTCACTCCAAAATCACATCTATCAATACAAATGGTTGAATCCTCTAAAGTTTTGAACATTTGTGTTATCACTACTTCCCTTTCTTGGCTTTGTTTTTCCAAATATATTATCCCTTTTTATTTTATATAATATATCTTTCTAATCCATCTATATTTTAGTCTTTTTACCTTCATAGTTAATCCCTACATGTCATTGAGTCATTATTATTCAATTTTATGTCAAAAAAATGTTATATCCCACCTAACCCTTAGTAAACAACATTGATTTTGTTAATAAATAGTTAACTAATAATTAGTTATATTTATGAATCATGTGGATAGATCGACATATTCATCCAATTGATTTCATATGTTATTTTATTTTTATATTCTATGTCATTGATTTTAGTGTATATATGTTTTTTGGGTAGAAAAGAGTTATAATATTTGTCTTTACTTTTATATGTTGTATATTATTTATTTATGTTTTAAATGAAGTAATGGACTGAATACAATTTTATCTGCTTGAGTTTGATGCATGGAATTTCTTACCCTTACCATATATCACATGGGGAGAGCATTATATGGTAGGAGGTGGTAGATGGAGGCATATATGAGCAAAGAGAATAAGAAGCTAGAACATCACTCACACACACACACATTGTGTGTGTGTGTGTGTGTGTGTGTGTGTGTGTGTGTGTGTGTGTGTGAGTGAGTGAGAGAGAGAGAGAGAGAGAGAGAGAGAGAGAGAGAGAGAGAGAGAGAGAGAGAGAGAGAGAGAGAGAGAGAGAGAGAGGAGAGAGAGAGAGAGAGAGAGAGGAGAGAGATGAGAGAGAGAGAGAGAGAGAGAATAGACTTTTTTGGTTTGAATGATTACTTTATGTTGAGCATCTT
>JARHVA010004230.1:1642500-1646985 GCA_037957365.1 Torreya grandis | reverse complement strand
ATACCATGGTTGCCTTTAGTAGTGACATCAAAGTTGAGCTTGATCCTAAGGCTAGAAGGAGTCCAATTGTCTCTACTACTTTTTTTAAGATTGCTTCTGACCCTATTATTAAGTAAAAATTATTTAATTTTATTGTTGATATACTAATTGATTAATTTTAATTTAAACTTTTCATTTTAAGTGTTAGTTAACCCTTTTCCTTTTGAACTTATAATCATCAATAATTAAATATTTAAAGTAAACATGAATGTATTTTCACACGTTAACCCTCCTAAGCTAATAATTAAATAAATTATTTTTACTTTATAATTTTAGAAGTTTTATTTAATTCTTAATAAATGAATTTTAGTAATTTTATTACTTGTGGGTAATTTAAGTGGAGAAAAAATGTTTTGACTTTTATTTTAGATTTTGAACTAATTATTTAATTATTAATTAACTAGTTTATTAATTTTATTTTTGGATTTAATTATTATATTTATTCATTTAACTTGCATAGTTAAACCTTTTATAAGTTGGAACAATTTTTCCTCCCCAAGTGTTTAATATGGTGTCTTTAATGTTCTCAGGAATGATATTTATTTAATGAATATCAAAACATAATAAATTAATAAATTTAAAAATATAAAACTTATTATTAGGATGTTTAAATACTTTAATTAAGATTAAAATTAATATATTATTTTTGAGTTGATATTAATTAATTACTAACCAAATTAAAATTATTAAAATAATGAAATATTTATTCAAAATATTTTGAAATAACATTTATTAATTAATTGAATGTTTTAAGTAATCACATTTATGATATTGAATTAATTATTTTATTACTTGAAGCCTTGGATATAAAATAGAATTAATTTAACTTAGTAGCATATGGACCTAACCTAGTTATGCAAATAATTTAGTCTTAGTAGTTTAAAAAATAGTGCTTTATGGGTTTTATTCAGGTGAAATTTTGAGCATTACACATATAAAATTATAGAGCTAGTGTTGTTACGTCTATGACCCCTAATCTCTTTTTCAGTGCACAAAATTATATTTTGACAAAGGCTTAGTAAATATGTTAGTGAGTTACTCAAAATTATAAAATTTAAGATTTATTTCAAAAATTTCAACCAATTCTCTAATAAAATGATACCTGGTTGTAAGATGTTTGCTTCTACCATGAAAAATAATATTTTATATAAATACAATGGATGATATATTGTCACAAAAGATATTTTAAATTTGTTTCTTCTCTTTAAAATATGATTGTATTTATTTGATCCATATGGTCTAACATGCTACTAAATTCACTACTATATACTCAGATTCCATGGAGGGTGAAACTCTTGGTTGCTTCTTTGAATCTCATAAAATGATTCCTTACCCAATGTGAAACACATATCTAAATGGGATATTTATATTATCAAGACTAGCATCCCAATCACTATCTATGTATCCTACTAATTTAAATTCATCCACTAGTGCATACAAAATTCCATGTCCTTTTGTTTTATTAATGTACCTTAAGATCCTTTTTACCTTCTTGCCAATGTGTCTCATTTACTGTATCCATGAATCTATAAATGATACTTAATGCATACATGATATCCAATTTATTTCTAGTCAAATACAAAAGACTTCCCATAGAACATTTGTACCAGGTGGGATCCACGTTATTGCTACAATCTTCCTTGTGTAGTTTCAAACTTGTTTTAATTGGTTTTGATACTAGTTTTTTATCCATCATCCTAAACCTATCTAAAATATCTTCTACATAACTAGATTAGGATATAAATATACCTTCATTCATTTTCTTAACTTATATGCCAAGAAAATAGTTTGATAGGCATAAATTAGTCATCTAAAACTCTCTTTTCATGGCTAATTTGAGCTCTTTAATGGACTACTTTACATTTCCAATAAATATTAAGTCATCCACATATAAAATAATAATTATAATACCTTCATTGTTCACCTTGATGTAGAGAGTGGGATCACTAAATTTTTTTCTCAAACCATTGCTCAATAAGTATGAATATATTCAATTGTACTATGACCTTGGTGCTTTTTTGATCTCACACAATGATTTCCTTAGTTTATACACCTTGTTATCATTCCCAAAAATATCATAACTAGGTGGTTGTCACACATAGACTTATTCTTCTAATACACCATTAAATAATGTTGACTTGACATCCATTTAATGCACCTTCCATTTATGTTGAAAAACTATAACTATGATTATTCTCATCATTTATAGCTTTTCTACGTGAGAAAATGTGTTAGAACCCGATTGCTTTAACTTGAAAAAATGATAATTAAAAAATAATAATAATCAAACCATATTATTTATAAAAAAGATAAGTTAATTAAACATTAACTAAATGCATCTTGCATAATAGACCAATTATGATTCATTTAGATAAGGATTGATTTATCACATTTATTAGAATTATAATTTCATTCATTACATAAAGTATATATTCTAAATAACAACTTAGTTAATTGCTAAAAGTTATACAATAGTATTATATAATAATATCATCTAATTTATTGTTTATCAAGTGAAATAATACAATGTTTTTATGTCAGAGTGAATATAAATAAATACAATGTTCCATGAAACTAAAAAGCAATCATAAACTTGACATATGTATATAAATTTAAATCATGAGTATAAGTCTCTATCAGTTGACTACTAGAGGAGAGGGATAACATCATCAAAGTGCTTTTCCACACTAACCATAGACCATAGATCCCTTGCACAATTGTTTAACTATAGCATGGTCCTTCTTTAATGGATGAACAAATGACAATGGTTTAGGTATCAAGGAGTCAAATAGAACTCATGTGTTGTAAGATTCTAACTACATGCAACATATCATAAAGCATTTTGTTCTAATATGATATTGTGCATACATGCATATAATCAAATAGGTAAAATGATAATATTTAATTACAAACATTACTTTGGCCAAAGTTTTCATATAGATTAATGATCTAATAGATCAACCATAATCACACACATACTCAATCTAATTTAATTTAATCTATGCTAAACATATCCATGAGAACCTTCTCACTATAATAATCCTTAGTGTCATTAATACCAAATTTACTAAATAATCCATATACAAGATTTTTATAGATTTCTCATATAGATTTAATATTAATTACCATATTAATTAAATACAAGAAAAAAATAAATAAATAATTACATGTTAAATAATAACTTCATATCAACTATAATATTTTCTAAGTTTCAATACAATTCAAAGCCCATTTTCTAATAAATTATTTTAAAACAATCTTCATAATATTTAAGAATTTACAAATTCTATTCAAATATCCCTTTTTCACAATGATAAATCCTAAGATAATCAATAATTAATAAAAACAACATTTATTTATTTTAATCAACTATGAATCATTTTCCTCATAATTTATAACTGAAACAACATATAATACATTCTAATTTGCATATGAATAAACCTATTCACTATAAACAAACATCTACTTATATAACAAATTATCCACATACATACATTATATGTGTGTGTGTGTGTGTGTGTGTGTGTGTGTATCTATGTCTATATATATATATATATATATATACACACACACACATATACATACATACATACATACATACATACATATATATATATATATGTATATATATGCATATATGTATATATGTATATATGTATATATATATGTATATATATATATATGTATATATATATATATATATGTGTGTGTGTGTGTGTGTGTGTGTGTGTGTGTGTGTGTGTGTGTGTGTGTGTGTGTGTGTGTGTGTGTGTGTTATGTATATCATGTACACTTATATTTATATATATTTAAAACCCTTAACCACTAATATATATATGTATGTGTGTGTGTGTGTGTAAAATTTGTAACTTCTAACTTATAAATATGTGTATTCATATTTTTATGAATTATTCATAAAGAATATAACATCATCTTTATGTATAATCCATAATTACATATATACATATTTATATATGTTTGAGTTTATTCTCATATTCTGAGTTCTTTACTTAATAAATATTAACTCATATTTAAACTAAATATAAATCACATTACACCACACAACATTTAAAACCTAATTAAATGCATTAAACAAAAACACAAAATATAAATTATTATACTACATACTATATAATACATTGACTCATTGAAATCATTCATCTATCCATATTTCACATAGTTAATTAATATAAGGAACAATCCAATTGATAAATTATATCCTTATATTTATTCTCGTCTAGGTCATATTATTCAAAAATAAGTAAACAACAGTCCTATTCAAAGAGAATTATTATAATACAATAACCCATTCATTCTAAATAAACTAACTGTAGTTTACATTTTGACTCAGTCTTATTATGTATACCCAACTCATGTATATACACTAATATATAATCAATACCAAATAATCATAAACTTATTGATATGGTAAATAATTAAAATAAT